>JAQZBX010032701.1:0-25734 GCA_029593785.1 Cabassous unicinctus
CAAAGGCCCAGATATTTTCCCTTGCCTTGCTAATGGCCTGGTATGGAGTATCAGTCAGAACCCACAGCAAGAATCATCATGCTAATAATCAAAGAGGTAATAGATTTCAAAATCTATAAGGCCCATAAGCAATGCCATTAGTTGGTCCAGATTTGGCAAGCCTGACTTTGACATTAATTATGGAAAACTTGAGATCCAATACATGCACATATGAAAACTTTACAGCTAATTTGATACATAATTTTAAAAGAATACTGAATGCTTTCCTACTAAACCTGGTACCCCTAGAAGTATTTATCTTCTCATCTTTTATGAAGTATTAAAGAAATAAATGCTTTACCCTAAATAGTGACCACAAAAGGATGTCTTACTTCATCACTTCCATTATAAACAGATATTCCAGATGGTGTCAGTTTGACTAATTCATCAATAAACCAACACTGAGCATCTGAAATCCTCCGGATGCCAAGGCAATCATGATAGGTCCTACATCTTGCATTGCAGCAGGGTCAGGTCAATGTTGATGTGTGCCTCTGTCACCTACTTATGCATGTATGTCATTTCCTGGTGTCTTTGAAATGTTCAGTCCTGAATTTACTCTGTCATTGGGCACTTCCTGAGAAAGTGTTCTGATTATCCTGCATCCAGGGGTTTTCTAGCCTCAGAAGGACTTGAGAGCTCTTGGTAATCCTTTCCATTATGACCAAGGCCTGATAGCATGGCATAACTTGCCCTTTGAAGGAGTAGTGCTGGGCTGTGTCTGGAAATTTTGTGGTCTAAAAATTCATGGCTCTACTTTCTGTATGACCCAATATAGAAGTGCCAGAAGGGTACCAAGATGTGGAACATGCTGGCACCAATAAACAAATAGTCTAATAACCTGCTGGGCTTCTTTAATGGAGGTGTGTGAATTTAGAGAAAATATCTTGCCTTTTACTGGGTCATGGAACTATTGCTGGACTCTGGCTGATACACGAAGAAAGTGTTTACTGGGCAAGGCCTTGTAGGTTATTGGAATTCATCACCCAACCAGATTGTTGAATCCCAATTAGCAATACATGCAATCCATGGCAGTTTTTTCCTCTAACTGGCCCCACCAACATTATGTCATAAATATAATGGAGCACTTGGAGTCCTCTTAGCAGTGCTAGCTTACTCACTGTCCCACCTCTTGGGAGCAGATAGTGGGGGAATTTAAATACTTGGGTGGCAGTACAGTGAAGTTATCCTGTAGGCCTTACCATTGGGAAGCAGCTTGATTCTTGACCTCTTCTCTGGGTGTGATGGCAACAAAAGCATTCACCAGGTCAAAAACCCCATATCAAACATTAGTGAAGGCCATAATGCCTTCCAGGAGAGTCACAAATTCTAGGACTGCAGGTGCCAAAGTGAAATATTCTGCTTTCAAGCACCAGGAGTCTATAATTAGTCACCATGACCAACAAACTTGTCCCTGGCCACACCAGGCTATTATAGATAGAGATCATGGAGTGGAGGGCAGCCATAGATAGAAGGCCTTTTATGAATATTGTATTGTCCTTTTCTCCACCAAGAAGCCAATATTGTTCTTCCTGGACTGTTCAAGGAGGTAGGAGAACTGGAGGTGCACAATCTGCACCATATTACCTCCCTTAAACATGATGGCCAGAAATTGTTTGCAGAAACATAAAATTTCATTCACTACTGGGACATGCAGTGGTGCAGCATCTTTAGGATTAAAAAATCCATACATTTTTTTTTGAGGTGCCAGGGACTGAACCTGGAACCTTGCATGTGGGAAGCTGGCACCCAACCACTGAGCCACATTGGTTTCCCTGAGTTGGCTTTTTCATTTGCTTTGCTTGTTGTTTGTTTTGTTTTGTTTGTTTGTTTGTTTGTTTGTTTGTTTTCAGGAGGCACTGGGAACTGAACCAGGGATCTTCCATAGGAGGAGGGCATTCAACCATTTGTGCCACTTGTGCTCCCAATTCCATATATTTTAAGCATTCAATTCCCTATTCTGTTTCACCACCCCATGAGCTGGTAAACTATCTTAAAGATTTTGACTTTATGAGTGTGTTGATTATAATTATTTCATATCATTGAGACCACATAATATTTTCACTTTTGAGCCTAGCTTTTTTCACTCAACATATCTTGGGTTCATCTATGTTGTTGCATGTATCAGAACTTCATTTCTTTTTTAATGCTGAAAAATATTCTATTGTGTGTATATAACACATTTTACTTATCCATTCAATGGTTAATAGACATGGGTTTCTTCCATCTGTTGGTAACTGTGAATAATGCCACTATGAACAATGTGCAAATATCTGTTTGAGCACTGGCTTTTAATTTTTGGGGTATATAACTAGTATTTTCACTGCCAGATCCCATGTTAGTTCTATAATTAGCTTTCTGAAGAACCACCAGACTGTCTTCCACAGTGGCTGCACCATATTACATTGCCACCAGTAATGAATGAGTGTTCTTATTTCCCTGCTTCTTCTCTGTATTAGTTGGTCAAAGGGGTGCTGATGCAAAATGCCAGAAATCTGTTGGCTTTTATAAAAGGGTATTTATTTTGGGGTAGAAGCTTACACTTACCGGGTCATACAGCATAAGTTATTTCCCTCACCAAAGTCTGTTGCCATGTGTTTGAGCAAGATGGCTGCTGATGTCTGCAAGGATCAGGCTTCCTCTTCCTCTCAAGGCTCTGTAGGCCAAGCTTCTTCCAATATTAGCTGCAGCTTAGGATAAGTCTCATCTCTCTCCCAGGGTTAATTTCTCTATGGGCTCAGCTGCTCTGCACTGCTCTCTCCATACGGCCATCTGTAAACTTCAGGGTCATCTCTCTTTCCAGGACCTCTGCTTGTCTGATGGAGCCCTCTGTCTTTCCTCACATATCTGCTTCTCATTGTATTTACTTCCTAGGGCATTAGCATTAAAACTCCTACCTCCCTTCTCTGTGGTACATTTTCTCTGTAAGTCCCCACCTACCAAGGGGATGGGGACTCAATGTCCTACTGATGTGACCTAATCAAAGCCTACTCATTATTTAATAAAGTAAAACTGAAACCTCTGAATCCAATATAATCTAATATGCCCTGATGAACAGACTAATTTACAAATGTAATCCAATATCTATTTTTGGAAATCATAAACCATATCAAGCTGCTACACTCCACCCTCTGAATTCCAAAAATACATTACTATATTCAAAAAACCTCATTTCAGTAGCAATACTATGTACAAAATCATATCACATTCAGTTTATGAAAATACTGTTTGTCTTTGGGCAAAGTCTCATCTGATGTAGACCTCTGGAACTTACAAAACCATTTATCTGTTTCCAATACACAAATGGACAGACAAAGGATAAACATTTTGATTACAATAAGGAGATATTGGGAGGGAAACATAAGTCATGGGTCCCCTACAATTCTGTAGAACTCCAGGACATGCTTCATTAGATGACAAATACTGAGAGTCATCTTAAGATGACAGTTTCTTCTTCCTGGGGTCCACATGGAGACCCACCCTTTCCACAGGCTTGCCCAATGGCCATTTTTAGTTCCACCATCATCAAGCATCTGGGTGGTGACCAAGCTGCAGAACTCACCCTCTAAGAGTGTTGGGGTGATTGTCACACTTTACCCAAACTTTGGGTTAGAGTCTTAACACCCCTAGTACAGTGAGGTGAAGACAACATCCTCCCTAACTTTGACATATAAGCCTGATGCTCTCAGAGCAATGAGTTGGTGACCTGGCCTTCCCTAATCCATAAGGGACCGGCCCACCCCTCTCAGACCTATGGGACATTGACCTCAACCTTCATAATGCCCAGGGAATGTGCTCCACCCCCTCTCTACCCCAAGGCAGCAAAACTCTCCCTGAATATTTAGTGGGAACATCCACCCTCCTCAATTGCTGGAGCAAGCTCACACTCTCTGTACACATGGGTGGGGTTTCTCTCTTGGCCCTAGGAGATGTTTTAATTCCAGATCTCAGCTTCCATGGTTTTCCTCTTAAAGCTATTCCCCTTCAATCTCTCCTTTCCATGTCCCTTTTATTCCAGAACGACAGCAATTTTGTTCATAGAGCTCTCTCAAAAAATTTGTTGGTTTAGCATGCAGGAAGCAAGTGTCCAAGCCATCAGACAGTAAGACTTTCCACAAGTCTTTCCTAGAAAACTGCGTTGTTAATCCTGATTTACAAGTTTCATATTTAGTTAAGTCCTTAAATGGGGCACTATCATCTGGGGGCTTGATTTCCAGAGGCTTGGAATTTCTGGAATCAGTTTTTGTTTTCTGTATGCCCAAAAATTCAGGCCTCAGCTTATCTCTCTCATCTAGTATTTTACATAAGCTTCAGGGAGAATCCAAGCCACATTCTCCAAGTTTACTTTGGAAATTTCTTCAGCTAAATATCCAGGCTCACTGTTTTCAAATTCTGCCTTTCATATAACACCAGAAGTTAATTTTGCTAATTTCTCTGCAACTTTAAAACACAGATTGCCTTTCCTCCTGTTTCCAGTAATAGTTTCATCATTGAATTCTAAGGTCTCATAAAAAGTCGCTTTGGAATTCATATTACTACCTACAGTCTCTTCAAAGCACTGTAGGGTCTTTTCTACCAACCATCTCACAATTCCTCTCACAAAATGCCCCTTAACCATTTTTAAAATTGTTCCAGCATTTTGGTAATGGCAAAAACACAACACCACTCTCTCAGTGCCAAATTCTGTGTTAGTCAGCCAGAGGGGTGCTGATGCAAAATACAAGAAATCTGTTGGCTTCTATAAAAGGGTATTTATTTGGAGTAGAAGGTTACAGTTACCAGGCCATAAAGCATAAGTTACATTCCTCACCAAAGTTTGTTGCCATGTGTTGGAGCAAGATGGCTGCCACTGTCTTCAAGGGTTCAGGCTTCCTCTTCTTCTCAAGGCTCTGTGGTCCCAGCTTCTTCCAATATCAGCTATAGGCAGGGATAAGTCTTGTCTCTCTCCTGAGGCTCTTTTCTGTCTGGGCTCACCTCTGTTTTCTCTACAAGGCCAGCTGTAAACTATCAGGTGAATGCCTAATCTCTCTTCCTGTGGCCTCTGATATGTCTAATGGAGCCCTCTGTCTTTCCTCACATATCTGCTTCTCTGTGTATTTACCTCCTGGGGCTCTAGCATTAAAACTCCTAACTCCCTTCTCTGTGGTGTGTAGTTTAGGACTCAGCATCCTACTGCTGTAGGCCAATCAAAGCCTTAATCATTATTTAAACAAGTAAAAGTGAAACCTCTGAATCCAGTATAATCTAATATGCCCAGAGGAACAGACCAGTTTATAAACATAATCCAGTACCTATTTTTGCAAATCATAAACAATATCAAACTGCTAGACTCTCAAAATTATTTTCAATTAAAAAAAATAGCAGCCATTCTAATGGGTATAAAGTGATATCTCATTGTGGCTTGGATTTGCATTTCCCTGATGGCTATTGATGTTGGACCTCTTTTCATGTGCTATATCTCCATCTGTATATCTTCTTTGGAGAGATGTCTGTACAAGTCTCTTGCCCTTTCTTTAATCATGTTGTTAAGTTGAAGGTCTTCTTTATGTATATTGGATAATAATCCTTTACTGGATATTTTCTCCCATTGTGTACCTTGTTGTTTAACATTCTTGATAAAGTCCTTTGAGCAATAAAGTTTGTTAATTTGGATGAGGTCCTATTTATCTATTTTTTTCTCTTTTTTTTGCATGTGGTTTGTGTGTAAATACTAAGAAACCATTGTCTAAGACAAGGGCCAGAAAATGCTTTCCTACATGTTCTTTTATAAGTTTGATAGTTCAAGCTCTTCTATTAAGGTCTTTGATCTATTTTGGGTTGAGGTTTTACATGATGTGATGCAGAATTACATTGTTTGTCCCATGGAGATCCAGTTTTCCCAGCACTATTTAAGAGATTATTCTTTTCCAATTGACTGGTGTTTTCCACCTCGTGAAAAAATATGGCTAAAAATGTGAGGATTGATATTCTCTTTTTTGTTTTTTGGTATTTTTTTTACACATTCACATATTTATTCAAATAAAATATTAATGTCTATTGTATGACGGTCTATATTCACAGAAAACATTTCCTCTGAAGAGTTAAGGAGTTAAACTCATAATTTCACATCACAGAGGAGTAAATAAGATTCAATAATACAGTATTAGTGAATGCAAATATGACCAGCTTAAATGAAACAAAAGGAGAGGGTGTAAACATTTGATTTTATCTTCCATTTTAGTACTTCTTACTACATGGGTGTATTATTTTAATAAACTTTCAGGTGAGAAAGGAGTCCAAAAAGTGGGTTAAGATGATCCCTAAAATGATTGACTCTGAGAACTATACACTGGCCACCTGTACCACCCACACCCATGTGGTAAGATGACTTCTTCACCAAGTCCATGCTATTTTCTAGTGTGAGATACTCACTACTTTTTCTTCTTCTTCTTCTTTTTTTGTATATGGGTGGGTAAGTGTAATATGGGAATCCCCTATACTTATTTTATATTTTATATTTTCTTAAAAAAGAGAATTAGATTACATAAATGTTACATAAAATAAATATAGGGGATTCCCATACGCCTCACTCTCCACACTTCCCACATTTTCCCACATTAATAACATCCTTCATTAGTGTGGTACATTCACTGAAATTGATGAACATATTTTGGAGCTTTGCCACTAAGCATGGATTATAATTTACATGGTAGTTTATGCTACAATTCTGTTGGTTATGGCAAGATACATAATGGCCTGTATCTGTCATTCAGGATGATTCTCAAGTCCCAAAAATGCCCCTGTATTACACCTGTTTTTCCCTTTCCCTGCCCTCAGAACCTCCAGTGACCACAGCCTCCACATCAGTAATATAATTTCTTCTATTGGTAGAATCACAATAATTCTATAGTCGAAGAGCGTTGTATTTTGACATCTAAATTTTATGTTATTTTTCATTATCCATTATATGGTGATTTTGAATATTGTGGCTTTGTAATAAGTTTTAAGACTGGCATTTGTGAGTCCTCCAACTTCATTCTCTTTTTTTAAGATGGCTTTACCTATTCAGGGCCACTTACCCTTTCAAATTATTTTTGAGGTACTGGAGTCAGGGATTGAACCCCAGACTTCATATGTGGGAAACCAGCACACAACCACTGAGTCGCAGCAGATCCCTTGAGTTGGCTTTTCATTTGTTTCTTTTTTGTTGTTGTTATTGTTGTTTGTTTTTAAGAGGCACCGGGAACTGAATCCAGCACCTCCCATGTGGGAAGCAGGTGCTCAGCTGCTCGAGGGACTTCCACTCCCCTGTCATATAAATTTGATGATTGACTTTTGTATTTTTGTAAAGAAGCCTGTTTGAATTTTAATTTTGATTGCATTGAAACTATACATTGCTTTGGATAGTACTGACATCTGAATAATATTTAGTTTTTCAACTCATGAATATGAAATATCCTTCCATTTATTTAGGACTTCTTTAATTTCTTTTACCAATGTCTTAGTTTTCTTTGTAAAGGTCCTTACATGTGTGGATATTTTTATTCCTTGATATTTGATTTTTTAAATTGTTGTGAATGGAATTATTTTTCTTCATTTCTACTCTCAATTGTTCATTGCTTTTATATAGAAACACTGCTGATTTTTCAGTGTTGATTTTGAACCCTGCCACTTTGCTGGATTCATTTATTAGTTATAGGAGATTTGTTGTGAATTTTTCCTGAATATTTGTATATAGGATTATGTCATATATGATAATATGAACAGTTTTACCTCTTCCTTTAAGATTTTGATGGATTTTATTTCTTTTTCTTGTCTAATTGCTCCAGCAAGAACTTCCATTACAATGTTGATTAACAGTTGTGGCAGTGCACCTCCTTGTTTTTTTCCTGATCTTAGATTGAAAGTTCTCAGTCTTTCACCATTAAGCAGGATCTTAGCTGTGGGCTTTTCATATATAACCTTTGTCATGTGGAGGAAGTATCCTTCTATTCCTAGTGTTCTAAGTGTTTTCTCAAGAGGGGGTGCTGTATTTTGTCAAAAGACTTTTTTACAACAATTGAGAAGACTATGTGATTATTTTCTTAACTACTGGTAATATGGTGTATTGCATTAATTGATTTTCTTACCTGGGATAAATCCCGCTTTGTCATGAATATAATTCTTTTAATAGTGTGTTGAATTTGGCTTGTTAGTATATTTTTGAGAATTTTTGAAACAATATTCAGTAGAGATGTTGCTATGTCAGTTTTTCTAAAATGTGTTTTTATCTGGCTTTGCTATGAGGGTGATGTTGGACTGGTAGAATGAAATAGGGAAGTTTGTCTCCGCTTCAACATTTTGGAAGAGTTTGACCAGAATTAGAGTTAAGTCTCATTTGAATGTTTCTTAAAATTTTCCTGTGAAGCCATGTGGTTGTGGGGCATTTCTTTCCTGAGTGGTATTTGATAACTGATTTCATCTTTCTCCTAGTTTTGATTTGATGAGATCTGTTTCTTTTGGAGTCAATGTAGGTAATTTGTATGTTTCTAAAAATTTGTTCATTTCATCTATGTTATTGTATTTATTGGTAAACAGATCTTTATATTATTAATTTATTGTGCTGTTTATTTCAGCAGGGAAGGTAGTACTGCCTTGTTCATGTCTGATTTTTATTTGTGTCCCCCTTCTTTTTTCTTTGTCAGTCTAGCTAAATAGTTGTTGATTTTATTGATCTTTACAACAAACCAACTTTTGGTTTCATTGATATTCTCTATTGTTTGTTTGTTTTCTATTTAATTTATGCCTCCTCTGATCTTTCTTATTTCTTTCATTTTACTTGCATTGGGTAGAATTTTCTCTTTGAATAGGTTTTCCAATTTTAATTATAAATACCCTCTCAGCACTGCCTTCTTTGCACCCCATAAGTTTTGATTTGTTATAATTTCATTTTAAATAACCTCAAGATATTTCCTGATTATGCTTCTGATTTCCTAATTTTCTCATTGGTTGTTTATCCCATTGGTTACCTTTTATTTTTGTATTTAATTATTTTTATATTTTATAATTTTATTTTCTAATTGATTTTATGTGGTTGTATTTTGGCTTAATTTTTGCAGAGGTTTTGGATCACAGAAGGGTCACAACTGTGGCAGGGGAAGATTACTGGTGCAAGGTGTCAGTAATGTGGGGATGTGTAGGGAGGGGTGCACATTGGGCAAGACTTAAAGGTAGATGAATATGTTCAAGTGTTCATGGGACATTGTCTCAGTAGGAGGAGGCCCACACAATAAGGGAAAGAATATTGAATTCCCATCCTGGAAAGTTCTTCTACAATCTCAAATAGAATGGCAAAAAAAGAATGACGCGAGTCCTCCAAGTACATGGACAGTGCCTAGTGAAGGAGGAAAGGCCATTACACCACGGTTTTAATATTGATGATAGTACTTATGATTCTTTTCTTATGAAATTGAAACTTAACCTAGTATTATATATTTCCTAAGTGTTACCTCCTGAAACTTCCTTGTTGCTCAGATGTGGCCTCTCTCTAACACAAACTCAGCATATAAATGCACTCCCTTCCCCCAGGCATGGGATATGACTCCAGGGGTTGAGCCTCCCAGGCACTGAGAGAGTATTACCAACTAGCAATGAATCTGGAAAAATCTTGAACAAGGAATCTTGAACAAAAGGTGGAAATACTAAATACAAATGAGTTTCTATAGCTATGAAATTTCAAAGTGAGTTCAGAGGTCATTCCAGAACTTAGGCTTATGCGTATCACAGCTGAATCTCATTGACTACCACAGTAAATAGTGCCTCAAAGAGCAGGGCTCCTGAGGGCTCTAGAGATATCTAGACACTCAAAGAAGGACAGATAAGCTCAGTAATTCAGCACCCTGTCAATGGGCTTGCTTTGGAATTTGTGCTACCCAGTGTAACAGGGTTAGAATCATTTCTAGTTTCTCTACACATGGCTCTTCTGGTCCTCTTATTTGAACCTGTGATTAGCACTACTATTGTTAAATATATGTCCCAGAGACTTAAATCTTTTGTCTGTTCATGTGCCAGTTTAGCCTAGAATCACAGCAAAGTTGCAACACCTACTGTCCAGTTCATTGGACTCACCCAGGACAAATAACAAGGAGATGATGATGGACAATGCCCATCCCAGGGAACAGAAAGTGTCTGCAACTGCAAGAAAGAGAGCTCCATTCAAATCTCAACATAGAACCAGCTAGCTAACTCTGAGGAACTTCTGAGGTATTCTCAAATCCCATTTATTGCCACCCTTCCTCCAGAGGATGTGGGCAGCATGTCCTAGATTCCAAACCTCTGGGTCATTAACTTGACATAGGCTGGTAGGGCAGGGGCAGAACTTCCTGTTAGGATACAAAGCCATCAAGCCCTGTTTTGCTCAAGACACCCTGAACAAAATATATGCAAGAATAAAACAAAGGAGAAAGGGCTAAAGCTGTCAGAGGGATCAGCTTCAGGGGTCAGCAGAGCAGGACAGTGCTCACAGGATGACAAGGGACAGAGAGACAAAGAACTCAAAACAACAAACATGAGTTACCAAAACCCAGGGCAGCTGGGAAGTGTTCCCATCACCTACCCTTAAGATATAGAGCTGGAATAAACCCCTGGGTCACTGCAGCTGACTCAGAAGGGAACAGACATCTTCCTCCCTGTTAGCTGTTACAAGGGAAAAGGGAGGGGGTTTGGGGGGCTTTACTTAAGCCAATTTGCCAGAAAAGCTTTGAATTTTGACTCTGGTAGACCAAAACACAGGAAAGCAGAGATCGAAAGAAACACTTCTGTGGAAAGATGTGTTGAAGAGTGCCATCTGCTGGCCATTATGGAAATTGCATAGAGAAAATGTTTTATTTTATTTTTTTAAAATTAAAAAAAATTTTTTTTATATTTTAAAAGATGCTTAGATTACATAAATGTTACACAAAAACTACAGGGATTCCCATGTTCCCCACCTCCCACACCTCCCATAACATCCCACACAAACATCTTTCTTTAGTGTGGCACAACACCTGCAATAGATATACACATCCTGGGGCTTTGCCACTAAGCATGGACCATAGTTCACATTGTAGACCACACTCTCTCCCATGCAGTTCTGCATGTTATATGCCGATGTAAAATGGCCTATATCTGTCATTGTAATGTCACTCAGGAAAATCCAAAGTCCTGAAAAAATGCCTGTATAACAACTGCTTTTCCCTTCCCTGCACCCAAAGCATCCAGTGGCCACTGGCTCCACATCACTGTTGTAAGTTCTTCCATTGCTTGAATCACATTCTGTCTACAACAGAATATCATTAAGTCCACTGCCATCCATAGCACTTCCTCCAATCTGGAGGAGTTTGGGATGGTGATGTCCACTCCACCTCCAAGTGGGAGGGGTCTTATATCCCATGGATATGGTGGATGGGATTATCCTGCCTGCAGCTGCAGGCTTTCTCCATTCCCTGGGATGGCCATTGTCCATCATCGTCTCCTCATCAGGTGACTTGGGTGAGTCCATTGAGCTGTAGAGTAGGAGTTGCAACTCCACCAAGATTCCAGGCACAGCTGGCACATGGGCAGGCCAGAGGCTCCAGTCTCTGGAAGTACACAAAAAACTCCAGCATCACATATAAGTTTGAATAGAATGGACTGATGGACCATGTGCAGGGAGGACTTATTTGAGTCCAATTCTGTCACTTTCAGGAGCACAGATTCCAAAGTAGAGCCCACTGATAAGATATCAATCTCTGCAGCTATCCCCCCTTATATAGGACCTGGGTGTCTCCAGAGCCCTCAGGAGCCCCTCTGTGTGGGATGAGATCCACTTTGGTGTTCCATGAGATCCTACTGAGGTGAGCATAAGTGTTACCTCTGGGATGACCTCCCAACTCTCTTTGCAGTCTCTTAGCCACATGAACTCATTTGTCTTTACTTTTTCCCCCTTTTATTCACGGTCTTTTTCCAGTCGTATTACCAGTTGGCACTTGGTATTAATCCCTCATTGTTAGCGAGGCTCATCCCCGGGAGTCATGTCCCACACTGGGGGGAAGGTAATGCATTTATATGCTGAGTTTGGCTTAGAAAGAGGCAACATTTCAGCAACAAGGAAGCTCTCAGATGGCAACCTTAGGCACCCCATAACAGTAGGCTAAGTTTCAATTACAAGAGCAAAGACTCATAAGGCTAGTCATCAATAACAAGAACCCATCAATGGATCCTCCTCCTTTGCCAGACACTGCCCCTGCACTTGGGGGACTGTTTCTGCTCCCTCGGAGAATGTGGCAGATCTCTGCAGGCTGTGATTCAGTATTCCCTCATATATTGAGTAATTGTCTATCCACTGTGACCATGCCCCACCCCTTGATCATTTGAACAATTTTATATATCTTTCTTGTATATTCAGGTGAACTTCCTCTCATGAAACCCCCATCCCAGACACCCCCCACCAATGATCCTCTCCTGCCCCTTTTGTAACCCTTCTGTGATCCACACCTTCCTTGAAGATGAAGCTCATATAATAGCCAATAACAATTAATATGAAAATGAAATAATAAAGATACATTTAAATATAAGTGATAAAATACATGGAAACTTAAAAAAAACACTAGAAATAAAATAAAATTAAAAGATTGGGATATTCAAAATATGGGAAAAAAAAACAAAAAAAAATTGTTAAAAATTTTTAAAAACATTTTTCCTTTTATCATTGCATTTTCATGTGTCCAGTCTGTACTGTGGCATCTGGCCCCTCTCACTGCCCAGTGTCTCCTGAATTTTCATTTGATTTTCAAAGAAGTTTTAGGTCACAGCAAAGACATACACAGAATACTAGAAACTCCCATGCACCCAACCTCCTTCCCCTTTCCTCACCCCATATTAAAACCTTTTTTATGGGATGGTAGCATTGTTATAACTGTTATACAAATAGTGAAGTATAGCTACTAAACATTGTCAATGGTTTACAGTATAGTTTACAATTTAGAAGGCACAGTTTAATAATTTTTGATGATATTTACCATGTCCTGTGTCCATTACTGTAAGGTAATGAAAAACATTTCCGAAGACCACCAAATACATGCAACAAGAGGTTTTGACATGCTGATTATCCTCTCCTGTTAGGATCCACCCTTGCGCCTAAGAGACAGCCACCTGTCTGTTGCTGGGTGAATCAGTCCTCCCAAAGATGGGGGTCCATCTCCTTCCCACTCACTGTATGGATCTCTACTCCCCGACGCAACACATTATGACAGGATGAACATTCACACACTGCCCAGAAGCCTATTCCAGATACACCCCTTCCTGAATGCCCCCCCAACCCACACCCTAAACCAGTGACACTACCTTGTCATACTGCCATAAGAGCTTTCCCATCCCTGCACTTTCAACATAATACACACAAATCCCATGTTCACCTAGTCCCCCTCCAATCTCTTCCCCAGTATCCTAGGTATTCTAATCCACCCTTCCTAATCTACCCACCTGTCAATGCTGCACCACCAAATCCATTAATATCACTACCCACCTTTCCTATCCTTCAATATGCAACTATACTCTGTCATTTTACCATAGATTATGTCCATATGTGTGATGGCTCACAACCTTCTCTTCTCTTTCTCTCCCTTGTTAACCTATTGAAAAAGAAAAATGGAGTTTGAGGTATGACATTATCTGACTTTAAAACATACTACAAAGCTACAATGCTCAAAACTGCATGGTATTGGCACAAGGATAGACATACTGACCAAAGGAACTGAATTGAGAATTCTGATATATCCTCACATATACAGTCATCTGATATTTGACAAGGCCAACAAACCCACTCAGTTGGGAGAAAATGGCCTCTTTAACAAGTGGTGCTTGGAGAACTGGATATCCATATCCAAAAGAATGAGAGAGAAATACCATCTCACACTTTAAACAAAAATCAACTCATGATGGATCAAAGATTTAAATATAAGAGCCCAAACCATAAAGACCTTGGAAGATAATGTAGGGAAGCATCTACAGGACCTTGTAATAGGAAATGGTTTCATGAATTTCACAGCCAAAGCACAAGCAGCAAGAGAAAAAATAGATAAATGGGATTTCCTCAAAATTAAAAACTTCTGCACTTCAAAGGATGTTATTAAGAAAATAAAAAGGCAGCCTACTCAATGGGAGAAAATATTTGGCAACCATATATCTGCTAGAAGCCTAATATCCTGCATATAAAAAGAAATCCTACACCTCGAAAATAAAAAGAGAAACAACCCATTTAAAAATGTGCAAGTGACCTGAAAAGACACTTCTCCAAGGAAGAAATATAACTAGCTAAAAAGCACATGAAAAAATGCTCGACATCGTGAGCTTTTAGGGAAATGCAAATCAAAATTACATGAGATACCATCTTACACCCATCCGAATGGCAGCTATTAAAAAAACAGCAGACTCTAAGTGTTGGAGAGGATGTGGAGGAATAGGAACACTCATCCACTGCTGGTGGGATTGTGGATCATTCCAGCCACTGTGGATGACAGTTTCGTGGTTCCTCAGAAAGCTAACAATAAATCTTCTGTATGATCCATCGATTCCACTACTGGGTATATACCCAGAAGAATTGAAAGCAAAGACACGAAGAGATATATGCACACCAATATTCATAGCGGCATTGTTCACTATCATCAAAAATTGCAATCAACTCCGCTCCCCATCAACAGATGAGTGGATAAACAAAATGTGGTACATACATACAATGGAATATTACACAGCCATAAGATGGAATAAAGTGCTAACACATGGAATAACATGGATGAATCTTGAAGACCTTATGTTGAGTGAAGCAAGCCAGGTATTGAAGGATGAAGAGTTTATGACCTCACTGATTTGAATTGAGGAATGTGAGCAGTCTCTGAGAATCATTGTCTGAACATATGCTTTTAAGTCTCATTTAACCCAAACTCCTTGGAGATAAATCTGCATCCCATTATTGTGTTCCTGGTCCTTTTCTGATAACTTAAGCTGGACAATTTTAAAAACTTATAATAAGTTGAACCAAATATCAAAGAATAGCTGTGAAAAAAATAAATGATAGAGAAATTGGCCATCAGATTAAATTCACAAATATATTCAGATTTCTAAATAGCCACAAAAAATTACATGCCATATGAGGAAATAAAAAGAGATAGCCCAGGCAAAGAAACAAACCAAAGATCTTGAAGAAATTAAGGATTTAAAACAATTAATAAATGATAACCACACAACTCTCCTAAATCAATTCAAAGGCTGAAAGAGAATATGACTAAAGAGATAAAGAATATTAAGAAGACACTGATTGAGCATAAAGAACAATTTGAAAGTATGTAAAGAAAAGTAACAGAGCTCATGGGAATGAGAAATCATCATGGATGAAATTAAAAATACATTAGAGGCATGTAAAGCAGATTTTAATGCTTGAAGACAGAATTAGTGATTTTTGAAAACAGAACATAGGCACTGGAAAAGACAGGAGAACAGAAAGAGAAGAGAATGGAGTAATGAAAAGGGTCTCAGAATGGAATTACAATGCAAAACATGCATACATATGCATTATTGGTGTCCCATAAGGAGAAGAGAATGGAAAAAGGGAAGAAAGAATATTTGAGGAATTAATTACCAAGAACTTACCAACTCTTATGAAAGGCATAAATATCAATATCCAAAAAGGTCTTGCACCCCAAATGGAATAAATCCAAAGAGACATACCCCAAAACATCTACTACTCAGAATGCCAAATATCAGATATAGAGGATTCTGAAAGCAGCACGAGAAAAGCAAAGCATCACATACAAGAGAACCCCAATAAAATTTAGGTCCAAACTCTCTTCAGAAACCATGGAAACAAGAAGAAAGTGGTATGATTTTTTTAAGTTACTTAAAGAGAAAAAATGTCAGCCAAGAATCCTGCATCTGGCCAAACTGTCTTTCAAAAAGGATGAGTTCAAAGTCTTCACTGACCAAAATGATAGAATATGTTGCCAAAAGGCCAAAATCACAAGAGATACTAAAGCATGTCCTGCAGCCTGAAAGGTTCCTAGTGAAGGGGGACAGACTGTTGTGATGGGCCCTTGATATTGATGACTGTATTTATGAATCTTTTATTGTGACATTGAAAATTAGCTTAGTATTATATGTTGCCTAAGATTTACTTCCTGGGGACCTCCTTTTTGCTCAAATATGGCCTCTCTCTGAGCCAAACTCAGCATATCAACACACTACCTTCCCCCCCTGCAATGGACTTGACTTCCGTGGATGAGACTTCTTGGCACTGAGAGATTATTACCAAGCACCAAATAACAATGCACCTGGAAAAAGACCTTGACCAAAAGGGAGAAATGGTAATACAAATGAGTTTTTATGGCTGAGAGGTTTCAAAGTGAGTCAGGAGGTTATTCCAGAGGTTACAATTATGCATGATTCAGCAGGCTCTCTTTGACTACCACAGTAAATATTGCTTCAAATAACAGGGTTCCAGAGGGCTCTAGAGACATCCAGACACTATAAGTAGGGCAGACAATTCAGGAGTTTAGTGCCCTGCCAGGGAGACTTACTTTGGAATTTATGTTCTACAGTGTGACAGAGTTGAACTCATTTGCAGTTTCCCTTCACCTGGCTCTTCTGCCCCTTTTATTTGAACCAATAGTTAGTACTATGCTTAATAGGTATACATCCAAGAGGCTTAAATCTTTGTTCCATCCATGTGCCATTTGGGCCCTGAATCTCAGAAGGAGTTGCAACACCTATTCTCCAGTACATTGGACTCGCCCAGAAAAGCTAACAAGGAGATGATGATGGACAGCAACCATCCCAAGGAACAAAGAGAGTCTGCAACTGCAAAAAAGACAGTTCCTTCCATCTGCTCCATGGGATCTAAGCCCCCTCTCATTTAGAGGCAGAGTGGGCATCACCATCCCCAAATCCTCAAGATTGGGGAATGAACAATGGACTAAAGTAGACTTATTATTATTCAACTATAGACATATTGTTATTCTAACAATGGAGGAACTTTTATCATTGATGTGGAGGCAGTGGCCACTGGAGGTTCTAAGGGTAAGAAGAGGGAAAAATAGGTATAATATGGGGGCATTTTCAGGACATTGGAATTGTCCTACCTGACTTAGTAATGATGGATACAGCCCATTATATATTTCATCATAACTTTCAAAATTGTGTGGGAGAGAGTGTAAACTATAATGTAAACTCTAACCCACAGTTAGTGGCAATTCTTCAATATGTGTTCATCAATTGTAACAAATGTACCACACTAATGAAGGATGTTGTTAATGTTGGAAAATTTGGGAGGGGTAGGGAGTGGGGCATATGGGAATCCCCTATTTTTATGTGAACCACATATGTACTCTAAAGTATTTTTAAAAAAATAAAATATGTATTAAAGAAAGTTAATGATTGGAGAAAGATAATCCATGCAACTAGTAATAAGAAAATACCTGGAGCAGAGATGCTAATATCAGACAAAATAGATTTTAAATGCAAAACTGTTATAAGGGATGAATGAGGTCATTATATATTAATCAAAGTGTCAATTTACCAAGAAGAAATAACTATACTAAATATTTATGTACCTAACCTGAGTGCCCCAAGACACATAAGACACACACCTGCAAAATTGAAGGAGGAAATTGATGTCTTTACAATAAATGTTGGCAACTTCAATACTCCACTTTTAGCATAGGATAGAACATCTGGAGAGAAGATGAATAAGAAACAGAGATCTTGAATTATATGATAAATGAACTAGAACTAAGAAACATCTATAGAGCATCGCACCCCCAAAGACAGGATATACATTCTTTTTAAGTGCTCATGGATCCTTCTCCACGATAGACAATATTTTGGACCTCAAAAAAACCTCAACAAATTTTAAAAGATTGAGCTAATACAAAACACTTTCTCTGATCATAATGGAATGAAGTTGGAAATCAATAATGGACCAAAAAGGAAAATTAATAATTATATGGATATTAAACAACATGCTCTTAAATAATTAGTGGATCAAAGAAGAAATTGCAAGAGATTTCAGGAAATATCTGGAGATGAATGAACTTCACTGACAAAAAAAAAAAAAGAGAAGATGCAAGTGAATAAAATCAGAAATGAGAGGGTGTCATTACCACTGACCTGGCAGAAATAAGGGAGATCATAAGAGGATACTATGAACAACTGTATGCCAAAAACTAGACAATGTACATGAGATGAATTAATTCCTGGAAACCAAGAACCAACAACACTGACCCTAGAAGAAAGAGAAGACCTCAACAAACTAATCACAATTGAAGAGATTGAAAAAGTCATTCATTATCTCCCAAATATGAAAAGCCCAGGATTAGTTAGCTTAATAAGTGAATTTTACCAATCTTTCGAAGACAATCTAATATAAATCTTGCAGAAGCTCTTTCAAAAACTTGAACAAAAAGAATACTACCAAACCCATTCTATGAAGCCATCACCTTAATACCAAAACCAGATAAAGAAAGTATGTAAAAAGAAAATTACAGACCAATATCCCTAATGAATATGGATACAAAAATTCACAAGAAAACACCTGCAAATTGAATCCAAAAGCACATTAAAAGAATTATACACCACAATCTCAAAAGGGTTTGATCCCAGGTATACAAGGGTGGTTCAATACAAGAAAATCAAATAGTGTAATAAACCACATTGATTAATTGAAGAAGAAACACTACATGGTCTTCTTGATTGATGCAAGAAAGGCATTAGACAAAATACATCACCTTTCCTTGATAAACACACTCCAAAAGAGAAATATAAGGAGACTTTCTCAACATGGGAAAATGCATAAATGAAAAACCTACAGCTAGCATTGTACTCAATGGTGAAATTCTGAAAGCTTTCCTGCTGAAATCAAGAACAAGGCAAGGATGCCCATTGTCACCATGTTTTTCAATATTGTGCTAGATGTTCTAGAGTTAACAATTAGATGAGAAAAAGAAATAAAAGTCACCCAAATAGGAAAGGAAGAAATAAAACTTTCACTATTCACTGATAAATATAAGCTTATATCTAGAAAATCCTGAAAACTCTACAACAAAGCTACTAGAAATAATATAAATAATATAATATAAATAATTCAGCAAAGTGGTGGGATACAAGATTAAAATGCAAAATTGAATAGCATTTCCATACACTACTGATGTTCATTCTGAGGAGGAATTCAGGATAAAAATTGTATTTATGGTAGTGACTAAAATATTTGATTATTTAGGAATAAACTTAACCAATGACAGAAAGGATCTATATACAGAAACATACAAAAAATCATAAAAGACACCAAAGAAGACTTAAATAAATGGAAGGACATTTTGTGTTTATGGATTGGAAGACTATCATTAAGAAGCTAATTCTACCCAAACTGATTTACAGGTTCAATGTAATCCTAATAAAAATCCCAACAGCCTTTTCTTGCAGAAATGGCAAAACATATTATCAAATTTATTTGGAAGGGTAATGGGCCCTGAATAGTCCAAAATATTTTCTAAAAGAACAGCAAAGTTGAAGGACTCTCATTTCCTGACTTTAATGCATATTACTGGGAAACAGATGTGGCTCAAGTGATTGGGCTCCCATCTACCTTATAGGATATTCAAGGTTTGATTCTTGGGGCCTCCTGGTGAAAGGCAAGCTGACCCATGTGTTAAGCTGGTCCAAGCAGAGAGCTGCTGCATGCAGAGTACTGGCCCACTCAGAGTGTTGGTCTGCATGAAATGCTGGCCTGTGTAAGAGTGCTGGCCCATGCAAGAGTGCTGGCCCACATGGAGTCCTGGCCCATGCAGAGAGCTGGCACAGCAAGATGATGCAACAAAAAGAGACACAGGGAAGAGAAAATAAGAGATGCAGCAGACCAGGGAACTCAGGTGGTGCAAGAGATTGAGTGCCTGTCTCCCAATCTGGAAGGTCCCTGGATCAGTTCCTGGTCCTGCCAAAAGAGAAGACCAGCAGAGAAGAACACACAGAGAGCAGACAACAAGTGCAAAATAATGGGGGAGGGGGGCGGTAAATAAAATCTTTTTTTAAAAAAAGCGTATTACTAATTACAATGATAAAAAGCACCATGATATTGGCATAAAGACAGACAGATTGACCAATGTAGCACACAATCAAGAACTCAGAAATTGACCCTTACATCTACAGTCAATTGATTTTTTACAGAGACTCCCAGCTGGGCCAGAACTGTCCATTCAACAAATGGTGCTGGGAGAACTGGATAGCCGTACCCAAGAGGAACATAGAAGACACCTATCTTACACCTTATACAAAAGTTAACTCAAAATGGATCAAGGAACTCAATATAAAAGAAAGAACCATACAATTCCTAAAAGAAAATGTAGGAAAACATCTTCAAGTTCTTGTGGTAGGCAGCAGTTTCTTAAACCTTATACTCAAAGCATGAGCAATAAATGAAAAATTAGATAATTGGGACTCCCTCAAAATTAAGCACTTTTGCATCTCAAAGAACTTTGTCAAAAGGGTGAAAAGGCAACCAACTCAATGGGAGAAAATATTTGGCATCACTTTTTTGATAAAGGCTTAATATCCATGACATATAAAGGGATCATAGAACTCAACAATAAAATGACAAATTACCTGATTAAAAATGGACAAAAAGACTTGAAAAGACAATTGTCCAAAAAAAGATTTACAAATGGTGAAGAAACACATGAAAACATGTTCAACATCACTAGTAATTAGGGAAATACAAATCAAAACTACAATGAGATATCATTTCACACATTTTGGAGAGAACGTGGCAAGATAGGAACACTTATGCACTGTTTGTGGGAATATAGAATTTTACAACCACTGAGGAGTACCTTTTGGCTTTTCCTTAAGAGTTTGAATATAGAATTGCCATGTGACCTGGGAATATCATTACTAGCTATATACCCAGAAGAACTAAGAGCAATGACACAAACAGACATCTGCACCCCAATGTTCATAGTGGCATTATTCACAATTGTCAAAAGCTGGAAAAACACAGATGTCCATCAACTGATGAATGGATAAACAAATTGTAGTGTATACACATGCTGGAATATTATGCAAAGGTAAAAAGAAATGAAGTCATGAAGCATATGACAACATGGATGAACCTGAAGTGGACATTATATTGAGTGAAGCAAGTCACACACAGAGGAACAAATACAGTATGATTGCACTATTATGAGCTAAATATATTGTGTAAACTCATGGAGTTAATAATTAGAATAAAGGTTACCAGAAAATATAAATAGGGTAGAGAATGGGATCTAGAGGATTAATCTCAGCAGAACTCAAAGTACACTTCACAATATAATTTTAATTTCCATTTCATTGACAATTGAATTGTACAAATAATTGAGAAGAATTCAAGGGCTCGTTTTTAATTTGCCAATTTTATTTATCTCTGAATATTGTGTTATTTGTGCATTAAAAAATATATGTTGAAGTAAGTGGTCATTAAAGTTAGAACAATTAATGTTTACATCCACATTTATACATTACATGTATATATGTGTAATATCACAGAGAAAACTAGATCTCTTTGAATAAAATCCCACGCCCTTTCTGGTTTTGTGATTATCTGCATAATTTTTTGAGGTGAAATTCACATACCACAAAATTAACCATTTTAAAAGTTTATTCAGTTGCAGTTAGTACATTCACAATGTGCATCAGATTTATCTAATTTCAGAACATTTTTATCACTTCAAAAGGAAACTTCATATCCGGAAAGGAAATACACCCCATTCCACAGTCCTCTCAACACCTGTCAACCATTGATCTTCTTTCTGTCAGTATAATGGATATTGCATATAAATGAAATCTTTAAAAGCTGTGACCTTTTGTATCTGGCTTCTTTCACTTAGCATGTCTTCAAGATTTGTACATGTTGTTGCTTGTACCATTACTTCATTCCTATTTATGGCTGAACAAAGTTCCAATAAATGGACATAACACATTTTGATTATCCATTCATTTAGTGATACATATTTGGGTTTTTCCACCTGCTAGTTATTGTGATTAATACTGTATGAATATTTGCACACAATTACTTGAATATCACTCCTTGATTTTGGGGGGTATATATCAAGGAAGAGAATTGCTGGATCATCTGCTAATTTTGTTTATAACTTATTGAGGAATGGCCCAAATATTTTCCACAGTGGGTGCATCATTGTACATATCCACCAGCAATGTACAAACATTCTGATTTCTCCACATGTTCAGGACACAGAACATATAGCCTACCCATTCATAATGCTCTCACTATGAGGCATAGTAATAAAAAGTTCAATTTGTTTTTTTTTTTTAGATTTTAAAAATGAATAATCATCCTAATGGCTGTGAAGCAATGTCTCAATGTTGCATTGATTTGCAAATCCTAAAGACTAAAGTTGTCAAGTATCATTCATGTGCTCATTGGTCAGTTGCATATATTCCTATAAGAAATATATATTCAAAAATACTGTACCCATTTTCATTAGATTTTTCATAATTATATTATGTAGTAATTGATATTTATATATATTCTGTATATTAAGCCCCTCTCAGATATACTATCTGCCAGGATATTCTCTCATTCTGCAGGTTATCTTTTCATTTTCTTGAGAGGGTCTTTTGATGAACAAAATTTTTAATTTTGTGAAGTACAATTTATCTATTTTTCTTTTGTTTCTAGTGTTTTTAATGTCATCTAAGCATCAACTGCCACATCCTAAGTCATGAAAATTTACCCCTATATTTTATTGTAAGGATTTTATACCTTGCTATTATATTTACCCCTCTAAATGACTTAATTTTTTGTAAATATTGTAAGGTAAGAGCCATACTTCAGGTTTTACATATGCATATCCAGTTATTCCACCATCATTTTGTAAAGATACTATTCTTTCAAGAGTACAATAACTTTGTGCCATGTGTGTTGAAAATTAATTGACCTTAGATGTATCGGTTACTTTCTAAAGTATTGATTCTATTCAATTTTCTATATGTTAAATTTATAGCAGTATGACACTATTTTAAACACTGTACATTTGTATCACACTTTGGAATAATTTTTCTTATTTTTCAATATAATTTTAAGTTTTCAGGTTAAATATTTTTTTCTTATTTTTCAATATAATTTTACGTTTTCAGGTTCACTTATGTTTCATGTGACATTCTTATTTTTTTTATTTTTAAAGGAGCTTTAGATTACATAAATGTTACATAAAAAATATAAGGATATTGAAAGAAAGCCATGGTTGGGAGCTAGAATTCAGTAGATGTTAGGAGAAGACAGAGAGGAGACAGAGATTGCCATGTGATAGAGGACAGCCATCACCAGAACTTACAAACCTCAGGAGAAGCATGGCCTTGAGAACATCTTGATTTTGGGCTTGTTACCCAATAAATTCTTGTTGTTTAAGTAAGAAAAATACAGATTCCCATATATCACACTCCTTGCTCTCCCACATTTCCCCCCATGAACAATATCTTTCATTAGTATGGTACAATTGTTACAGTATGAACACATATTGAAGCAATGCATATAACCATGGACTACATTATTTGCATATAACTATGGAATACATCATTGACTTCTACAGGAAACAGTGCCTCAAATAGTCAGGTTCCCAAGGGCTCTAGAAGCAGCTAGACACTATAGGCAGGGCAGACAATCTCAGGAATTCAGCACCCTGTCAGTGGGACTTACTTTGGAATATATGCTCACATTTTGCACTGCACAATTTTATAGGTATAGATAATATGTATAATGTAGTGTAACCATCATTGCAATGTCATGCAGAAAAATTCCAAAATCCCCAAAATGTCCCATGTTACACCTATTCTTCCCTCTCCCTCTCCTCAGAACCTCTGTTGGTCACTGCCTTTATATCAAATATACAATTCTTCCATTGCTAGAGTAATAATAAGCCTAAGTTAGTCCATAATTGCATTCCACCCTAACGTTTGTTCATTCCTCAATCTTGAGGGTTTTGAGATGGTGATGCCTATTCTGTTTCTTATTGAGAGGGGCCTTAGATCCCATGGGGCTGATGGGCAGAAATGTCTTGCCTGCAATTGTAGATACTTTCTGTTTTTTGGATGGGCATTGCCCATCATCATCCTTTTGTTAGTTGTCCTTGGTGAGTCCAATGAACTGGAGAGTAGGTGTAGCAAAACTGCTGAGATTCAGGGCTCAACTGGCATATGAATAGACTGATGATTTAATTATCTGGGACATATATTTAATGACTATAGTGCTAATTATAGATTCAAATAAAAGTGGCAGAAGAGCCATGTTTAGGAAAATTATAAATGAGTAAAATTTTAACACTTGGGATTCATGTCCCATGATGGGAGAAAGGTAGTGCATTTACATGCTGAGTTAGGCTTAGAGAGGGGCCACATTTGAGCAAAAGGAGGCTTTCAGGAGTTAACTCTTAGGCAACATAAAATACTAGGCTATGTTTCAATTTCAAAACAGGGCTCATAAATACAACCATCAATATCAAAGGCATGGCATAAGCATCTTTCCTCCTTCATTAGGCACTGCCCATGTACTCAGGGGATTCTTGCCACTCTATTAGAGACTGTAGCAGGACTTCCCAGGATGAGAATTCAATATTTTTCAGTTATTGTGTGGGACTCCACTCCCCTGAGACAACACCTCATGGCCATAAATGTATGTCCCAGGTGCACCCCTTCCCACACATTCCCCTATGCCTAACAACCCACATAATCTATCCTCCCCTGCCACAGTTGTGACCCTTATGCCATCCAAAACTTCCACAAAAACAAAGCCAAAAATAAGCAAATTAAAATCATAAGAATATAACATAACAAATAAAATAAAAATATAATTTTTTTAGATAAAAGAAAATAATTTTTTTTTCATTTTGTTTTTCATCCTCGTGTGATCTGTTATCTCTTATGCATAGTGTAAATTTTTTCTGAATGTTCCCTTCATGTCTTTTTTTGGCATTACCTTCAAAGAAACTTTAGGTCACAAAAAAGTAACATAAAAATTTAGGAAGTTCCCATATACCCAACTCCCCCCGTCTCCTACTCTCCCCTATTAATGATGTTTGACATGTGTATGGTACATTTGTTACAATTGATGTACAAATAATGAAACATTGCTACTAACCATGGTCAATAATTTACATTATGATTTACATTTTGCACCATACACTTTTATGGGTTTTGACAAAATTTAAAATGGCATGTATACATTATTGCAATATCATGCAGAACAATTCCAATGCCCTAAAAATGCCATATGTTCCATCTATTCTATTATTCTCTCCCCCTCCCTCAGAAACTATGATAACTACCAAGTTTCAATTTTTAAAGGATAACGTTCATAGTTACTTGCAATAATATTGAGGGCTTGACACATTGGTCTGTTTTCTTTTATTAGGCACTGCCTATGTTCTCAAGAGCTTCTTGCCTCTCTAATTGAGAACATAGCAGGACTCTCCAACATGGGGTTTTAATATTCTATTGTTTATTGTATTGATATCCACACACAGAGGTAACACACTATGACACGATGAGCACTATCATATTCCATAGAAGCATGTCCCAGGTGCACCCTATCCCACCTACCCCCAGCCCCGACGCCCTGCACCTGTAATCCTCTGCTGCCATGTTTGCCAAAAGAACATTACCATCATTGTAGTTAATAAGACAGAA
>JAQZBX010032702.1:0-25731 GCA_029593785.1 Cabassous unicinctus
CAGCTCCATGGCTACCAGGTGCTTGGGCACTGCAGCCTCCCTGACCACACCCTCCACCTCCAGCCTTGACTGAGCCCCGGTGCTCTTGAGGACGCTGCTTCCCTGCAGCCCTCCCACGGGAAAGCCGCCCACCCATCACGCCCCACGCGGGGTTGGAGGGAGGGGGTGACATTCTCCTTCTCGTGTAAAACACCTTTATTCTTGGGGCCCACACTTGGTAACTGGCACCTGCTCTTCTCATCAAAGTCACCTGCCCACTCCCTCAAAGACGTGAGCCCCTATCTTCCTTCCTGCCTCACCCTGGGTGACTCCAGTGTCCATGCAGGTGACGTGTCCACACCCCAGCTCTTCAGTCCCTCCACCTCCTCACCTCTGGGGGATTCCTCTCCACCCCTCTTCAGCCCTTGACTGCAGACCCAACCCAGGGCCCACGCCTGGTACACGTGCCCCTACAGTTGTTTCAGCTCTGAAGTCTCAAGTCCAAGCAGCCCCTTCCAGACCACACTGCCAAGTCCTCACGCAGTCACCACATCCCCTCTGCCCTTCTCTGGACAGATGCACCTGTCCACCTTCTCCATACGTCTGCCCAGTCTGCCGCGGGAGGCTGGGGGCTGTGGTGATGGGGCCACGACCAAGTTGGGAAGTCAGGAGGAGTGGAGGTGGAGCAGGCATGAGTGACAGGAAGTCAGCAACGCGCTGTGCCCACGACAACATGGTCTTTAAAGTCGGATTTGGGCTAAATCCAAGCTGGACATGTTTGTCAAGTCCACGGAGCTCTCCAGACCTCCGTTCCCCAGTCAGCACAAGGGGACTTCAGCTCTGCTGCAGGGCTGGGGAGAGGACAAGAGTTGAGTAACACGGGGCATGTTCCCAGCACAGCGGTGGGCACACAGTGGATGCTGTTACCATGATTTCCCTTTCCACCTCTGGCCCCAAAACGATTTTGAAAGCCCGTGCCAGGGGATGTTTCTCATGTAAAGGTACTGCAACATCATTTGGACATTGGCCATGGCTCACAGGCCGGGGGCCTGCGCTTGGCACTGGACCTGCCAGGGCAGGCAGGCATCTTGTGCTGACCCCTCCTGACAATGTGCTCCTTGGGGGCCTTTGTGGGTGTGGTGGCAGGGGCTGGGGTGCAGATCGTTCAGGGCATTTTGACGAGCTCACGAGGCATCATGGCCTGGGAATCTGAGTCCTGGACTTGGCCAACGCAGAGGTGTGACATTAGTGGCCCGGTTTCCTCACTGCTCATCGTCTTCTCCATCCTTGTGCCTTATGCCCCAGGCCCATGAAGGCACCACCTGCTGTTTCCCAGGTAGACAAGGTGCTTCAACATCACTGAGCCTCCGTCCTTCTGTTCCCGATGCCGGAGCAGCCCTTTCCCAGCTCCCACTTGTATTAAGATACAGGCCAAGCTCCTACTTGAATCTCTGAACCCTTCTTCCCTGCTCGCCCCTGCTCCCTGCCAGTGGAATTGTCCTGCCTCTGCTTTGCACGCCTTTCCCCCTATTTACAGATTCACAGCACCCGGGACACCTGGCCCCTCCGTTTATTCCTGTGTCCATGTTCCCTGTAGCCTGTGAGTGTCTTGGAGAGGAGGACCGAGCCTTACTCTCCTCCAGATCTGCACATCTGGACAAGACTGGTCACCTAATCAGTGCTTGGTAAATGTTTGCTGAATAAGTGAATATAGTGGGTAAAGCACATTTCTATGGGCTACACTTAGAAAACTAAAAGACAAACATTTTCTGTGATATTTACTAAGGCTTTCGAAAGTATCAAATGTGTGTGCTTATGGAGAATCATATGGAAATAATAAAACTAAACTCAGAAATTTACCTGGGTTTAAAACGGCACAATATAGAAATGATCCTAACAAGTTACTGATCTTAACAAAATGGAATCTCATTTTAAAATAAAAATACTCTTATTTGTTGAAATTGTAATAACTTTTAAAAAGACCCAGATGTCTTCGGCAACTCTTGAGGAGGAATACTGTTGAAATGTGTTCAACTTTCCGTGCCAGTAAAGAGAAAGAAAGAGAGAGATTGTCAGAAAAAGCCCTTGATTCCTTCAGGGGGCTCGTCACACTCATTATGCCATCGGGGCACTTGTCGCCACCTCTCTGGGTCCCAGCTCTGTCACTGGGTTATCTCTGGCAGAGGTGATTTACCAGCGCTGGGGCTGGGTGCTTTAGTGAGAGAAGTGCTGGGTGGGCAGGGTGATTGCATGATCTAGCTTTCCATTACCAGGGACCCAGCTCTGGGAGAGAAAGCTTTCTCTTTTAGTGAGGAGTATAAAGGTATTAGCCATGAGAGAAATCTAAGACAAGGAGCACATCCTTGGACACCGGGTAGGTCTGAAATTAGGAAGACTTTGGGTATTGACACAGGAAGTAAGTCTCTTCCTCACTCTGAGCCTCAATTTCCAAAATTGTGGACTTGGACCAGATGTGTCTAAGGTCACTTCTTTCTTCCACAATCTGTGAATTAGCCTGTGGCAGGCCAATTGCAAAAAGACAAAAACATCATGTCAGGGCCGGAGAAAGTTCCAGGGTCCAGGCTTTAAGGAGACATCTTCCTCTTTCTCACAATTTCCCCAAAGCCATATTCAGAGAATTCCATCAGTGGCTGGGGACCTCCGGTTACCAGCTCCCTCCACATTTTGGATCTTTTTGGTCCTTTGCCTGGAGGTCATCCAGCTCGTCTGTGACCCTCTGCCTGTCGTTGTGTTCCTCCTATGGCAGAGCAGCTGTTGGAAAGTGAAACGGTTGGATCAAGGCATCTGGGGAAGGGTTGTTTGTTTTAATGCTAAAGACCCAAGAACTGCACGTGGGTCCTTTTGTGGGTTATATTAAAATGTACCTGCAGGTCTTTAGGATTGCTAATTTTAAAGTAGCTTAATAGTGTCTCTGAAGAAAAGCATGTGTGGGGATGGCCAGAGGTCCTGAATTCGTGCTGTGGCACAGCTGGAAAAAGAAAGGCTGCCTCTGCACGAATATGTAAATGCTCAAACTGGAAGCTGGGGAGCCAGGATTTACAAACCCAAGCTCTGGAACAGCAGCTTTCCTTGCATTCACAGCCCATGGCTGAGTCCCATCCCTCCGTCTTTACACACGAGGATTTTCTCAACACCTTCCCTGTCCCAGGCCTCAGGATTTTGCGAGGCAGTTCGGCTCAGGCCTGCTAAGTGAGACTGTGATGGTGGAGAGACCATGAAGCAAAGACCGTGCTAAGGGGAGCTAGCATGAGACCGTTTCCATAAGCTGTGTGTAACCGCAGCAGCCCCCCGTGGACTTGGGTGGGCTTTCTCCTTGTTTGTGCCCAGGAGGCCAGGAGAACAAATGAATGCCTCAGAGGCTGGCTTTCGAGGCCTGTCACCTCTCAGATGGCAGATAGGAAACTGAGACTTACATGGGGACTTGCCTGAGGACCGTTAGCTGGTCAGAGGGCAGGTGAGGGTGGAAGCCCAGAGTCTGGCAGCCTGCTCCTCTCCCTGCCCCGCCACGCAGCCTCCGGGGGCTCCCTCCTCAAGCCTCCAGGCAGCCGGGCTGGACGTAGCACAGCACTCATGGACAGGAGATGCTGCAGTGTCACCAGTACAGGTCCAGAATCTTGGGCCATTTAGAAGGAATCAGGAGACTCCACTGGGCCAAGAAGTGGGCCAAGCAGAGAGCTGTCTTGGAGGGGGAGGAAGGAGGGTGATGCTACATATCTTGGATCAAATGCACATTTGATATCATTTCTACAGTTCACTATTTGGCAAATGCTGACATTTAGCAGGGCACACAGGGCCAGGCTGAGGAGAGAGCCCTGGCCTGGGGGGACAGAAAGTGGGGTGCCTGGTGGGGGTCTCTCTCGGCCTCGCAGCCTCTGCCTGTTCTGTGCTGAGCACCTCCTAAGTGCCAGACGCTACAGGAGTGGCCTTCATACATCTGCGCAGAGGCCTAAGGCCCAGCTGCCCTGGGAGGGGCTGCTGGAGCCCCCAGCAAGCTTAGGATGTGTGCAGGAGCCCAGGACTCTCACATCCTCCCTGCCTGTGATGCTGATGGGAGGAGGAAGAGGGAAGTCTTAGAGGACTCCAGACCGACCCAGAAGCCCAGGCTGACCATGTGGACTAGGGCATCGTTGACCATGCTTCCTCGACTTCCAGTCTCTGGCATACGAAGTGCTGGAGCCTGCAGATCAACAGGCCCCACTCTTCTGCTGCAGGAGTGGGGGCAGCAGAAGCACACAGGACAACTGTGACCACGAGGAATCCAGATCAAGAAAACCACAGGTCACTGGGGAGACTTGTGCCTCCTGGTCATGGGAGCACCACGAGGAGGCCATCAGCCAGGGAAGGGTAGTGCTGGAGCTGGGGATGAGTGCTCACAGTGGGGCTGGTGAAGCGGGAGGCCTGCCATCTCAGTGGTTGTGGGTGGGACAGCCATTTCTTGGTCGGCTTTGGTGATGGGGAGGCCGTGGTAAACAGGAGGGGGAGGTGGCATTGAGCCACCCTTGAGCAGACAAGCTCAGCTGGCTCTTTCCCCCCTCCCCACAAGAGCAGGGATGTTGGGGGGAGGGGGAGGGGCCAGTGAAGGCTCAGGAGCAGGGGTTGGCACTACCCCTGCCAAGTGCCCCCCCAGTCTGCCCTCCGAAGAGGCTCTAAGGAGTTCTGCCTTGTGCATGCCCATGCACTGGATCCTACCGAGAAGACAGAAGGCTCTCTCAATAGCAGCAGGGGCCACCCTTTCTGACTTGGATAGACTCATGGATGAGCTTAAATCTGGGGACTAACTGGAGGTAGCTGGGAGTAAAGACAAGGCCCCCATTCCTCTGGCCTGGCCACGAACATCCCAGCCAGGGCTGCTCTCCAGGCCAACAGGACCTGACAGAGATGTCTGGTGATTTGGGTTAGCTTAGCCTGACACAGGTCCCCTCTCTTGAAGGAGCTGGACAGTTACAGAAGACCTAAAGGGGTGCCTCCCATATCTCTGCTAATTTATAAGGTGCCTGGGGAGTTGGGGAGGCTGCCCTAGGTAGCTAGGTATCACCTGGTGTGTGCCGGAACTAAATAACATGTTTTTGCTTTACCCTCACCACACCTGAAGAAAGAAATTAGGGACAAATTCTTCTCTAGAGATTTTGGAAAGACTGTCATTGGAAGAAGAGAAAACAGATTTGAAAAGAGCATAAAAATCCAAAACCACAGTCTTTGCTTTGGGAAAAGTGAGCAGAGACCATCTAAATCCCTGGTCCACGCTTTCTGCTTATGGAGGGTGGTGATGGAGGGAAGCACAGCCACTCTGACCTTACGCCCTGCTGAGTGTAAAGGAATTATTATTTTTTAATGGGAATTTTGGAGTTTGTGCCTGTTTTTCGTGTTCCTAAGTAGTTACCTAGAGTAGACTACCCTTGCTAAGGAGACGTGTTCCAGGTCTTTGACCTGTGAAAGGTAAAACCAAGGGCACAATTTGGAATGAAAAGGTTTGGGACTAAGGGAACAAAATTTCTCTGTGTAAGAAAGGAATAGAAATTTCCAATTTTCCCTTAGCTTCGAGAGTGTAGAGATGGGAGAAGGACTCAGTGCAGAGAAGAGAGTCCCATCAGCACAGCAACAGACAGGAATGGTCTTGTGAATGTAGTTGTCCTGAAAAACCAAAAGCGGATTGAAATCAAAAGTGAATTTAGCACTTGAAAGCAGATTTGACACGACTCTATTTTGAACCCTCTACTCAATTTATTTGCTTGCTTAATCTCTAGCTGCCAATACAACCAAGGCAGGATACCCAGGTCAAGGGAGCAAATACACCTTTAAAGGTGGAGTTTACAGAGCCTCCAAAGTCCTCCTGCCTGAGGGCTGGTGGGGGGGGAAATAGGCAGCACCTTTAACAAGGGGACACTGGGGCCAGGTCTGACCATGTTCAGTGGAGGTTCCAAAGCCAACAGTGGGAGGGGCTGGGCTGGTCGCCGTGCTGCAGTCACAGCGACCTTGTGTCAGCCTGCCTCTTAGCTGACGCTTGCCGAAATGGCGTCTGCACTTCATTTTATAGGAAGTGCCCTCTGGCTGGCATCAAGCTGGTCCATAGCATAGTCTTACAGAAGTGTCTGTTTTTCACTTTACAGTTTGTTTACATTCTAATTGTGGTCAACATGTTTACAAAGTTTTTCAGGATTCAAGATCATTACTGTCATTTTAATATACAACAGGAACCAAGGAGAGAGGTGGCTCGAAAGGTCCTCCTTCTGGCCGAGATGCTCAGTGAACTTGAGCATGAGCTGTGTCTTGGTAGGCCGTGTTGTTTCTTGATGTTCATTTCAGCCTTGTGTTTGTGGTGCTTTGGAGAATGATAGAAAGAGCGATGTGTCGAAACTCAATGGACCACGAGCGCTGGAATATGAGGGCAACATGGTGAAGGGGTAGCCAGAGGTGGCTGAGTGGAAGCTATTACAGAAGTTTGGAACAAAAGTTGGCAAGTAAATGCCAGTGCATGTAAATTCCCTGCCCACATACAAAAATCTTGAGGAATATTCAGGAGGAGATGGAATTTCTTATCAAATGCAGGATAGAAGCACATCAGGCAGGGAACACAAACCACTCAAGGCGTTTTAAGCAGGAAGGGGTTTAACACAGGGCATTGGGTGCTTGCCCAGTCATTGGAAGGGTTAAAGGAGAGGGCTTCTAAGCTGGTGTCCACGAACAACTCTCAGAACATACAGAACTGATCCATCGGGGGTGCTAATACCTCCGAGAACTCCACTGGGGCTCTCTGCTTAAAGAAAAAAGCTGAACCTCAGCAGGCTTTATCTGGGAATATACGAAAAGCTGTTTCCCCAATATAACATACTTATACTCATTTATAAATCCCCTAATCATGATTCTTCTACTTCTTTTATGTTAACCTGTAATTTTCAATTTACCTGTTAAGTATATGTCTCATTGACGTAAAGCTGTCAGATTGTTCTGTCGGTGGAGCCCTGAAGCTCAGCAGAGTTGTGGCCATCTCCTTCTCTCCAGTTCTTCAGGCTTCCCTGGACAACTAACAAAACAATGATGATGGACCAGCCCATCTGAAAAGCAAGGAGTATCTTCAACTGCAAGCAAAACCTCTGTCCCATAATTTCTACGTCCTTTCTCAGCCTGAAGCAGTCAGAGTGGACATGATCCCAAATCCCTCAAGATTGAAGAATGAACAAAAATAAGGGGGTAGTGTAACTGCTGACTAAAGCAGATTTATTGCTATTGTAGTTATCTTGTGTTTACTGAGTAACTTGTAACACTAAAATAAAAAAATAAATTTTAAATTAAAAAAAAAAAACAAAAAAACACCTGAGACTACCACTGTTGCTGCTGCTATGGCAAAAGACTCGGGATGCCGGGAAGCTGGGGAATGGTCAGGGAGCCCAGCTGCAGGAAGGCCGCATCATTACCATGACCTTGCTGGCCAGGAGAAACTGCAAGCAGAGGGCAGGAAAAATGCATCTATCTCAAGTCTCTGACTTCCAAAGTTCATGCAAGTGCATCCCATGGATGGCACCTACTTCATACCCACAGCTTTCACCTCAAGGGAGGATGGGAAATGAGTTCTTAGCCTTTCCAACCTCTCCACCTAAGGGTGCTCTGGAAGCTGACAAGCCACTCCACAGTCCTCTCCAGGGACCTGTGTTCTGGAGAACTTGGGAGACTTTAGGATTCCACATCAGGCGGAGAAACTGAGGCTCACACAGATAAGATCAGAGAGCACAGAGCCATCAGTGACAGAGAGAAATGAACCATGACTGAAACCAGGAGTACCTTCTCAAGGTGCAGGGGGGGAAAGAGCACAGATGCTTGGAGCAAAAAAAAAATGTTCGTTGCTGTGCATGTAGAAGGTGGAGAGCATTTGCAGGAGATGGGGAATTTCACTCCAAATGCAGCTGAGATCATCTCTTGGCTTTGTTCCCTGAGATGCACAGTTATGTGTATTTCAGCATAAAATCCTAACTCCCAGGACCTGGCTAACAAAGGCAGTGTGCAGCGCATTCCCCTAGAGGCCAACCAGATGGAAAGCCCAGCGGAATTGCACTTTGAAGTGTTCTGTGTTATCTGACTCATTTGCAAAAGAAATGAGCTTTATGGGATGTTCAAATGTTTCCAGACATAACCAGTTGCCCCCAAGCAAGACTCAAGTAATAATCTCTCCTTCACTATGCCCGCACGCAGGCGGGCACAGATGGGCACGGCGCCATTAGAATCAAAGTGTGTCTCCTCTCCAGGGGAGGGGTGGGCAGGAGGGACAATCAAAATTTAAAAAAAACCTCAGATCAAGAAATGATGGATTTGTTTTTCCCCCCAGTTTGACAGTGGATCAGAGGGACTGCATGGCTGATCTCAGGAGTCACACGCCCATTTGTCATTAGGAGAATGCGGGCTGGGGTCTAGCTACGCTCCCTCAGGCAGCCTCCAAGGCTCTGTGGTGTTGGGAAGAGCACAGACAGATGTGGGTTCAAATCTGAGCCCTGCTGCTTCCTAGAAAAGCAGCTCCTGCCTTCTGAGCCTCGGCTTCCTTTTCTGTAAAACAAGCCTAAAAGTATTGACCTCGGGGTGCGACCCTGTCACACTTACCTGAAGAAAGCAAGCAAATCCAACCTGCACAGCTGCTCAGGCTTTCCCTCTGCTAGCAAAGCCTTCTTCTGCCCACACCCCCATGCCAAAACCTCACCCTTGCCAACACCTGATGTGATCCGCTTTGGGGATGGGAGGGTCTTTGGTAGGTGGAATGTGGCGTGGAGGCCTGTTCACTTCACAGAAACTCAGCGTCTCCGGACTCCTGGGATGTTGCAGCTGACAGGGCCCTCAGGGAGCACCCATCCCAGCCCGGGTTGATTGGACAGGGCAACGCAGGCCCCGAGGGGCCGGGCGGACCCCCGCCTGTGCCAGGCGCCTCTGCAGCGTGGGCGCAGGAGTCCGCATCACCTCAGGCCGCTGGGTAGTGCCTGCGTTGGCAAAGTTCTTGGGTCCTTTTCTGTTTTCCTCGTGAAAGGTGAAAACCTTTCAGGGGTTAAGCAAGCAGATATGCGTTTATGAGAATGATATTTAAAACACAAACGGCTTCGGAGACAAGTTATTTAGACTTTTTCAATTTAAATATTTCTAAGTGAGAGTTCTTGTTTAAAATGGCACCTTGTTAATTGTCGTCCCCCCTCCCACACACACACACCATCGTGTCGTTAATACAACGATGAAGACACGACGTCTCCCACACAGGCAGGGGAGGCTAGGGTAGACAGAAAACTTACTCCTGGCATCTGAGAGGCCACTCCACTGAGGAAGGACAGGTGAAGAAGACAGGTTCACGTCAGGAAATAAAGAACGACTTAGAACAGACAGGAAGCCCCCTCATACCTTCACTATCTAACCCTTGACGACAGAGTCAGACAAGAGTGAGGGCTGCTTTTTGGGAGGGGCCACATCCTCCGTGCCCAAAGTCCACCTTCTTAGTCGTATTCATGCCTCTTCCTCCACAGAAGCTTAAAGAAAACAGCTGTGTCTACCTTAGGAGATTGTAAAGCAACACTGAGCCATGACTCACCTCATCAGATTAGGGGGAAAGTCAAACAATACCAAGTATTGGAGAGCATGTGACCTCACCAACAATCTTCACCCTCCAAGACTGACCTACCTGCAAGTTCTTCATCCTCTCCTGTGACTTATCAGTGATAGTTGGCACCACTGATGGTGCCCTCCTCTTTGAAAGACTTTCTTCATTCTGCTTCCCAGAAACCACACTCTCCAGGTTTTCTCTCCTCACTGGATTCTGCTTCTCAGTCTTCTTTTCTGGTTCCTCCTCTTTTCCCTAAATTGTTGCTATTGACATGCCCAGGTCCAGGGCTCCAGCCTTGGACCATCCTCTTCACTATCCACAATTTTCCTTTGGTGAGGTTCTCAGTCTCACGGCTTTAATACCAGCTAATTGCTAACATTCCCAAATTACATCCAAAGCTCTTCCCTTGAATCCCAGGCTCGGATTTCCAACGGTCAACTCAACACCTCCACTCAGATATCTAATTGTTGTCTCAAACTTCTGTTGTCCAAAACTCATCTCTGGTGGTCCCCCAAATCATGCTACACACAGTCCTCCCTCTCTCAGTAGATGGCATCTCCGACTTCCAGTGGTTCAGGCCAGAAACCTCAGGCTCAGCTTGGACTCCTTCTAGCAAATCCTGTGGGCTCTTCTTTCAACACCTATCCAAGATCTGACCTCTTCTCACCACCTCCATTGCCTCCCCCCAGTCCAAGCCACCACCTGTTGCTTGGAATATTGCCGTGACGTGTGAACTAGCCTCTCTGCTTCTACCCTTATCTCCCTACAGCCTGTTCTCCACCGACACTCAGAGTGATCCCCCTAAAACATAAGTTAGATCCTGGCACCTTTTGCTCAAAACCCACCTTGGGCTCCTGGTTACCTCTGTGACCTGACCGCCGCTTCTCTCCCCCTCACTCACTCCACAACCATGCGGGGTCTTGGATGTACTCTGAGACCTCCGAGCACTCCCATCTCGGGCCTTGGCTCCTGCTGGTCCCCCAGATTCCCACGTGGCGCACTTCCTCACCTCCTTCTAGTCTTTGCTCAGATCACCTCCTCAGCCAGGCCCCGAACGCCCTCGTTAAGCCCCCACACTTCCCATTTGCCTTTCATTGCCTTATTTTTCTTCATAGCATTTCTCACTTTTGAATGTACTATACAATTTATTTATCATATTGGTTGTCACCTCCCACCAGCATCATCAGGAAGCATCCCAATCAGGACTGGAAAATAAGCGAGAAAAAGGAAGACCAGCAGCAGCCGGGACCTCAGCAAAATCTCACCACAAAGGGAAGACCCATGGCCACCACCACTGACCCTGGCATGTGCCACCTGCACACTCGGCCTCAGGCCTTGACCACCGCTGCTGGCCCTGGACACTCAGTGTCACCACAATTCATGGCCAGGGTGATTTTCAAGGCTCCTACTTCTTTACATCAATAGGCCCATCCAGGGCAGTGCATCGACTTGGCTGAGCCTGGGCTCTAGCGGCAAGTGAGGCTGGAAAGCAGGTACCAGGTGCCGTTGGTGCCAATGCTAGAAAAGGGGTTCAGATACTGAGCAGCAAAAAAACAAAACAAAACAAACAAACAAAAAAACAAACAAAAAAACACTTCTACTCCACTAGGGTACATTAAACCATGAAGGAAGCCCAAAAAGTTCCAAAAAGAAGGAATCCTATCGGCCATCTTCTCTTATCATGAAGTTTTATTAAACAGGCCAAATTCAATTGGTACAAGCAAATTCGGAATAGAAAGATATTTCCGTAACTGCAATGAATATCTGTCTCCTACCTAAAGCCCGTACACAAGCCCACCTGCTGGTTCCCCCTGCTGTCCCTTCATCCAGCTCTGTGTAGACTATTCCTCCTCCAATACTTGAGTGAACTTTCAGGTGTGTCTTATGGCCTTTCCAGTTATCTTTGGATTTAAAAACAATAATAAAAATAATAAATAAAATTTTAAAAATCCTTCTAGACATCTCTACCTTTAGTTATAAAAAAACAGCCTTCTTTCAGCAATTAACATGCTCCCTGTTTTTCAAGTGAAAGCGTCTCTTCTCCCTCTGCTCTGGCCAGTTAGGGCTGGGAAGCCTGCGGTGGGGAGGTGGGCATGGAGGGCTTCTGCCCTGCTTTCCCTCCTTGCCCTGCTTCTCTCTGACCTCCCTGCGCAAGGCTGCCTATCCTTTCAGATGGGGCCCAGAAGAAGTGTTAGGGGCAAGTGCACAGTCTGATGGGGCTGGTCCTGCTTGGACCTGGCATTGGTGTTCTCTGAGCCTCTCAGCCTACTCCCCTCCAAACTCTAAAGGACACCTAGGGGGATGTAGAGGAAGCATCCCCAGGACCCCCTGGATGAGAAAAGGGCATCAACCACTTTCTCCAGAGAAATGTTCTCTCATAACCTCTTTATTCTCAACCCTTTTTTATACTTGAGGTGGGTGTCAGGCTAAGGTGGCCAAAATCGATTTCCAGATGGTTCTATTGCATGACCTGCATAGGTGGTTTGGCTTCTTGCCTCAAAATGCGGGGTTTTTATTTACAGCCTTTAGGGCTTCCAAAACTGAGAGTCACTATGACAAAAAAGATTGATCTTGGCACTAAAAATTTAATTTGGAAAATAATGACTTGGAAATTTTAAAACATTCTAAATAATTCTTGGATAAAATAAGAAACCAAAACTATAACATTAGGCAAGGGAGAGAGAAAAGTGAAAATATTATACGTTAAAATGTATGGCCACTGCTGTCCTCAGAGAAAATTTCATAGACTATTGTGTGTGTGTGATTTTGTTGTTGTTGTTGTTCATAGAATATTCTAAGAAGAAACAATAAAAATTAGCCAACTAAGCATTCAACTCAAGAAGTTAGGGGGAAAAAGAACAATAAAATTAACCTGCAGAAACTAAGGAGGAAAAGTAATAAAGATTAAAATGAAATGAATATATTCAATAATAAGAGCAAAGTAGAGTGATTAATAAAACTAAGAAGTTTCTTAGAAAAGCTCAATAAATTAGACACAGTTGAGAAAAATTTAATCAAGATAAAAAGAAGACACACAGAAAATATGGCATTAAAATTGAGAAGGCAGACAAAACCAAAGACAATGGTGCAATTTTATAATTATAGGAGGACACTATATATATCTCTAAGCTAAATATCTTCAGAATTGGGAGAAATTGATAATTTACAAAACATATAACTTGTTAAAATTAACTGAAGAAATAAAGAAAGAACCATGGATGAGGGAAGTGGATGTGGCTCAAGCGATTGGGCTCCCGCCTACCACTGGGAACCCTGGTTTGGTTCCTAGTGCCTCCTAAAGAAGACAGTGAGCTGGCATGATGGGCCAGCGTAGCAAGCTGACACAACAAGATGATGCAAAAAGAGACACAAGAAGAAAAACATAATGAGAGACACAACAAAGCAGGGAGCAGAGGTTCCCAGTGCCTGCTAAAGAAGACGAGCAAGACAGCGAGCTGACGCGACAGGCAGGGGCTGCAAGCTGACGCAACAAGAGACACAAGAAGAAAAACAAGAGAGACACAAGAAAGCAGTGAACGGAGGTGGCTTAAGCAATTAGGCACCTCCCTCCCACATCGGAGGTCTCAGGTTTGGAAACAAGGAAGAAGAACCGTGGATGAAAACAATAAAATTATTGAAAAACCACTATCAAATAAGGCTACAAGCTCCCACTGTTTTATAAGCAAATTTTTCTAAACTGTCAAGAAACAACTAATTCCCATGCTATTTAAGCAGCTCTAGACCAAAGAAAAATATGGAAATCTTTCCAATTCCTTTTACAAACCCAGCATATTGATTCCCAAGGCTGACAGAGATATCACAATAGAGAATGCTAGCTTATAGATTTTCCTTAAATTCTAAATAAAGAAATAGCGAATAAAATATAGAAGTGCATTAAAATGATAGTACACCATGCCAAATAAAGTTTATTTCAAGAATGCAAGAATGGTTCAATAGTAATAAACTATTGATATGATACATTATATTTAATAGGTCAGATGAGAAATACCATATGATTATCTTGAAAATGCAACATAGAGCACTTAACACAACTCAACTTCTACTCCTAAGTTTAAATACTCTTAGTAAATTTGGAATAGAAAGATATTTCCCTAACTGCAATGAATATCTGTCTCCTACCTAAAGCCAGCATTGTACCCAAAGTGAAACATCAGCCATATCTCTATTGTGACCAGGAATAAGACATGAAAGCTGGCGATGACCACTCTCATTTAACAGAGGACAGCTTATTGATTTTACACAAAGGTAGAAATAGTAGAAAGTAGAAGTCAAAGGTGTTATTTATAGATGATATAATTTTCCAGCTTGAAAATCCGAAAACATCAACTAAAAATTATTATGCTAGAATCAATGAGAATATTCAGTAAGATTGACAGTTACAAGATAAAAATACAAAAACTAGTCACTCTCTATATGCTAGTAATAACCTGGGGGGAAAAGTCCAGAGAACAAAAATAGCCTATTCACAATAGTAGCAAACCTATGAATGATCCAGAAATTAATGTTACAAGAAATGTACAGGATTGACACGAAAAAAGTTTAATGTTTTACTGAGAGATGAAAAGATCTCTTGATCACGGAATAAATGGGAAGATATATCCACAGCTTCTTTCTATAGCCACACAGGCCGAACACTTCACAGCTGCAATGAGAGTGGGGCTCCTGGAGTTGTGCGATGCAGGAGTCTTGGACATGTCACATTTCTGGGTAGAAAAATTAAATAACGTGAAGTTTTTTGTTTTCCCCAAATGAATTTGTATATTTAATTAAATACCAATCAAAGTCCAGCAGGATATTTGAGAACTTGAAAAAATGATTTTAAAGTTCATAATTGTGCAAGGACACCCAAGAAACTATTTAAAAGAAATAATAAATGTGGAAACTTGCACTACCAGCATTAAAATATATTAAGTCACAATAAAGAAATTAAGGAGGTACTGATTTTTTTAAAATGTACATTTTGCTCAATGGAACAGAATATAGAGTCCCTAAGTAGACACAAATTCAGGTGCAAATTTAGTATTTGGTAAAGGTAACTTTTCAGATATGTGTGTTGGGGGTGGGGTGGGAGAAAAGCATTTCATTAGAAGTGGTGCCAGGACAATTGGCTAACCATTCATGGGGGGAAAACAACAATACTTTAAAAAAATATATAGATCAAAATAAATTTCAATTGTAGACAAACTCTAAACGGAAAACATGAAACAACAAAAGGAAAATACAGATGGATATTTACATTACCTTGGAGTAGCTTAGGATGTTTTTAAAAACAAAATCTATATTAATTTAGGGGTGAACAAATCACTAGTCATTTTCCCTTTGTGTTAAGAAAAAAACACACAAAGCCTTCTAAATATTCCTAATTTTAAAATTTTCATACAAATGGAGCAGACATCCTATTGAAGCTCACATGGAAGATGAAGTTATAAAGAAAAACAACTTGGCTTTGGAGGGTCATATAGAAGTTTTTCTAAAATTCACTTCATTGAGGAATAATTTACATACAATAACATTTAGCTTTTTTGTGTGTACAATTTAATGTGTTTCTTAGTTGAAATTCTTAGTGAAACAATTGGAGCTTCATGTGCAATTGTAATATCCAAGGCAGAGCGATCCCTGTACCCATTACTCAGTTCCCCCTACTGGTGACACTTTGCAGTACAACATTAAAACGGGGATACTAAAGTTGAGGCGCTGCGCAGAGTTTATTCGGATTTCCTCAGTTTCACAAGCGTGTACTTAGTTCTAGGCAGTGTCATCGCAGGTGTAGCTTGGTGGATCCACCGCCACAGTCAAGATGCTGAGCAGCTGTATCACTACAAAGATCCCTTGCGTTGCCCTTTCACACGCTCACCTACCTCTCTTCCCTTCCCTCTGCAAAATGCAATAGTTTACACAAGTACATACAGCCATGTAATCATCCCCACAGTCATGACCCGGAACAGTTCCATCACCCCCAAAAGACCCCTCCGTGCCTCCTTGCAGTCAGTGCCCTAGCCCACACCCCTCACACTAGACAACCACTGATGTGCTTTCTACTACTAAATAGAAAGATTTGCCTTTCCTAGAATTTCATATAAATGTAATCAGCATAACGTCCTGGGGATTCAGCCATCTTGTTTCAAGTATCAGTAGTTTATTCCTTTCACTGCTGAGTAGTATTCCGTTGTGTGGATACATCACATTTTGTTTATCCCTTCATTTGGGTTGTTTACCATTTTTTACTATTACAAACAAAGCTCTTAAAGTTCAAGTCTATGTGATCATATGTTTTCATTTCTCTTGGGTGGATTCAACTATTCATTTTGGATAGTTTCTAAAGTTCTATCTTCGAATCTGATCAGGTATTAATCCTATCCTGTGTGTTTTTAATTGCAGATATTTTCCATTTCTAGAAATCCATTTAGAGCTTTTTAAAAAAATCTTCAATTTCTCTCTTCCTCATGATCATATTTTCCCCTACCTTCATGAACATATGGCACATAACAGCGCTTTTAATGGTTTTGTACTCTAATTCAATCATCTTTGTCATTTCTTGGTCTTTTCGTATTGATTAGTTTTCCTCCTGATTTTAGGCCATATTTTCTTACTCCTTTGTCTGCTTGGTAATTTTGATTGGATGCTGGACATTGAAAATTTTACATTATTGGTTTCTGGGTTTTGTTGTATTCCTTTAAATATCTTTGGATTTGGTTCTGGAGCACAAATCAGTTGGATCCTTTCGAGGCTTGCTTCTTTAAGCTTTGTTATGGCAGGCCAGGAGAAGCCTTTTAGTCTAGGGTTAATTTGGCCTCACTATTATGGCAACAGTCTTCTGAGAACCTGTAGTCCTTTGAATTGTGTACCTTAAAAGCAGATGTTCAAGTCCTAACCCCCTGTACCTATGAATATACCCTTACTCGGAAGTAGCATCTTTGCAGATATGATCAAGTTAAGGATTTCAAGATGAAATCGTACTGGATTAGGGTGGGCCCAAAAGCCAATGACTGGGGTCCCCACAAGAAGAGGAGAGCCCATGCAGAGGCCATGGGAGGATCGAGGCAGAGATGGGGTGATGCTACCACAAGTCAGAGAACACCAGGCACCTCTAGAAGCTGGAAGAAGCCGGGAAGGCCCTGCTGGCACCTTGACCTCGGGTTACCAGCCTCCAGAACTGAGATAACACATCGCTGGGGTTGTAAGCCACTATGTGGTGCTTTGTTACAGCAGCCCAGGAAATGAATACAGGACCCTGCTCAATGCCCCAGTGTTTGGAGGTCTTTCCACTCTGAGCTCCAGGGATTATTCTGCCTATGCCTTGGCTGGAAGCAGACATCTTTGCCAAAGACTTTTAAAGCATCATATAAAATGCAGGATAACATGCAACTGATAACAAACTATTTTAAACCTATCTCTTTGGCCTCCTCTTAAATTTACTTCAATCCAGCTGCTGTTTCTAACTGACCTGAGTATCGAGGTGGTAGAGGAAGAATATTAGTGGGTCCCAGGGAGGCCCAAAGCCTGGATCTGGAGCCAGCTCTGCCTCTCATTGTGCAACCAGAGGGGACATTCTCCTTCTGGGCTGGGTCTTCTGATCTGTAACATGAGGGGCTGGGTAGGGAGCTCTCTGAGGCACTTCCAGCCCTAATGCAACCCTCTGGCTGGGAAGTACCAGTTTCCCACTCATTGGTTGTCTCTGTGGTTGCCAATTCTCAGGGATTCCAGCTCCACCTCAGAGTGGCCTTCTTATTCTGAGTTCCCTTTTTAAATATAATTTAGCTTTTATTTGATTTATGGACTCAGTCCCAGTCACTGAACCTCATTCGGCTTAGACAGATTATTGATTTTCAATAATGGTGAAACAGAAGAATAAAGAGATGACAGCAGCACTTGGCTGCAGACCCAGGGCTGGCAGAGGGTTGCGGGAATTAATCATCTCCAGTGTGATCACTCAGCCTGGCCCTGTCAGGGCAGCGACCCAGGGAGCTCAGCCAGCCTGGGGCGCCCTGCGAGCCGCATGACGATTGTCTGCCTCTGATAATCTGAGCTCCCCAAGCTGCCCAGCCTGGGTGCTCCTACCAGTGTTACCTGGGCCAAGGAACATACCCAACCAGCTTCTTTACCTCTAAAGACAGGGGCTGAAAGAGATCCTGAGGCTAGCTAGAGGGAGGCTCACCATTTGGACCAACAGGGAGGAGGAGGTGGTCAGGTATGGAGGCATCACCATGAAATAAATGAATGCAAGGATAAACAGATGATGAAAGTGAAGGGATGCGGGTGTGCTGGACATGCATGCTGAGTTCAGCATGGCTGCAGCAGCTAAAAGCAGCAAGGTCATTTTTTTTTTGGTAGGGGGAAGAAGGGAATGGAGTCCAGGAAGATACAGATGCCTTTCACTAGGATGGGAACAGACTAGAAATAGGTTTGGGTGGTGGGGTGGGAAAGGGGCTTGAGGGCAAAGAGATGAAGGATTTTGTTTTGGAGATGTTGGCTGTTCTGCCTGGAGAGCACCGCTGCTTTAAGGCCGATCCATTTTTACTCCCCTAAAGCAAGGCAGCAGCCTTCTCTTGCCTCTGAACCTTTGCACATGCTGTTCCCTGGAAACTGATCCAGTCCTCTCTTTGCCTGTCCAACTCCTACTTCTCCTCCAGATCTCAGCTTAGCAGCTTCTCCTCTGGAAAGCCTTTCCTGATTACCCCACCCCACCTCAGGTGCCCCCATCCCATGCTCCCACAGTGTCCCTTGCTGACCCTGTTATGACATTTATCACACTGTGCTACAACAGTTACAACAAGGTAATAGTTCATTGTTACAGCAATTACAATGGTCTGTTTTCTTACCTGTATCTCCTCCTTAATTGCCAGCTCTGTGAGGGCAGGGCTGTGTCTGCCTTCTTTGTCCAGGGTCCCGGTATATCAGAGATACTCAATAAATATTTGCTGAATGAATGATAGCTGAAAAGAATGAAGTTATTTCATGATTCAAAGAATACTTATTGAGCATCAATTACATACAACATTGTGGGTAGGCATTGACAGTGCATTGATTTTTAAAATGTAATCCCTTTAACAATCTCTTAATTTCATATGTGGGAAAACCCTCAGAGAAGTGAGGTGGCCAGCTCAAGGTCACACAAGCGGGACCTGGTTGTGTCTCTCAACTCTTAATCCCAGTTCTGCCTCTTTCTTTCTAGGGGAACTGGGCTGGTCTCTTTTCACTCCAAGGACTTCATAATTCTTTCCTCTGTATGATGAGAGAGTTGAACTGGACCAGTGGTTCCTAAGCTTTGAGAATTGATGAAAGCTATGAACTGTAACCCCAAGAAATGCACATATGCACAGAAAAAATTGCACACAATTTCAGAGGTTCATGGACCCCATAAAACCTATCCGCAGTCCACTGGTTAAAATCCCCAATCTCACCAATCACATAAGCTTTGCCAGCTCTCACATTCTTTGGATGGTTTATGATTCACCCACCGACATCAGCTTTATACAGTGGCAAAATTCTTCCATTCTTTTTTCAAGGTCTCAGCCTCACCTCCTCTCCTCAGCTTGGCTGGCAATAGTTCCTCCCTGCTGTGAGACCTTATTAGCCCCCCAAACCCCAGGGCCCTGCCCAACTGTGGCTGTCACGCTGTGTCCTGGTCCTGATTTATTCTCCATGGTGTCATTCTGGATGAGAAGTTATGCCTCACAGCAGGGCTCAGTCCCTTATAGAAAAAATGGCCAAGTTCAATCCTTAACAAATAAAACCACTGCCATTAAGTTATTCCTGTGGTTCATGAAAAATGAGATTTCCTTGCCACAGCTAATGTGAAGGGCAGAAGATATAAAGATGCTCCAACTTTGGTCTGTGGAAGAAACTGTAAAAATATAAATCAGCAAGATGGATAGCCTTCTCCTCTAGTCATTATCTGGGCAGGCCAGAGCTAATGTATTTGTTTTTTAAATCCTCCATGACCAGCCACCCTTCCCCAGTAAGGATGGCTGCACTTTTCTGAAACCCAACAAGGACAATTGTGACAGGAAACATACCTTTTAGTTTATGGGGATTCTGCTAACTCTCCAGGACCTTGATGCCAGGCTGAGGATTTTACTCTGTAGACCAGCATTGAGTCTTACCTATGGGCGTCCGGGGTGGGTATTGGCAAGGGTGACCCTTCAGAGTTGCACGCTAGAAAGACCACTCCAGCTGGGGATCCATCAGAGGGGTCGTCAGAGGGGCTGAGAGGGATGGAGTTGGGGGAGGCATCATGGGAAGAAGACTGATGAAGCAGTCTGGGGAAAGGGCTCCTCTTGCTCTTTAACATTCCTGCAATGGGGGTAGCAGCATGCTCAGAAAAATTCATTACAGACAGGACACGCTGCCATCCTGCAGCTTGGAGTGTCCAAGGAGATGAAGTGAAAGTCATTGGGTAGAGCTTCTTGGAAGACTCTTTTCTTTAGCCATTCGGTCCCTTTTGCCCTTATACATGTCTACTTTCTTCCTGTCTAGAAGGCAGGTGAGATGGCTGGTGCTACAAGTACTTTCATGCACCCATAAGGGAAAGACCAAGAGAACCAAGAGACCTCAATTCTGACATCCTTGAGCTGCTGAGACACTGCCTGCTTCTGGACTCATTATGTGAGAAAAATCCATGTGGAGCATCAAGTGAAGAAGTTATGTAGGTAGGTGAATGAACACGTCTGGAACTCTGGAGAGTCATCGGCACAGACACGGAGGTAATAGAAGCCAGAGGAGGGTGGGTGAGATGACCTGGGAGTGGCTAGATGGCTAGATATATAGATAATCAGTAGATGATAGATAGATAGATAGATAGATAGATAGATAGATAGACAGACAGATAGATGATAGATATAGATAGATGATAGAGATAGAGAAAGATGGAGAGAGACAGAGATAATGATAGGTAGGTAGGTAGGTAGATAGATAGATAGATGCATATATACATACATACTTACATGCATAGCTGATAGATAAATGGTAGATGATATAGATAAAAAATAATAGAGAACTTCAACTAACTTACAAGGAACAGGCTGAGGTAAAAGGTATCTGTAGATGGGGAGCACCCAGAGTAGGGGGCACCTGTGAGAAGGGGTCCCAGGGGCCAAGGGAAGACAGGGACTTCAGAAGTGGCAAGTGGACAACAGTACACATGACAGAGAGAGGACCAGTGGCTGACATCAGAAAAGGGGACTTGGCAGTGACCCTGACAAGGGCTGAAGAGAGAGCACTGATCATTCAGTCCTGACATGTGAATGCCTGTCTGCCTGAGGGCACCGCTGGTTGAAATGAAACAATGGGAAGGGAATGTTTCCTTCCTCCAACAACTCTGCCAGGAAATATTTTGCACATGATTACTGCACATGTGCTTAAACTTTCTCCCTGTTCCTGCTCTGTGTTCAGCTGTGCTTGTTGATCTTGTTACATTTGATTCCTCTTTGCTCAAGGGTGTATGGTATGGAGGAAAGAGCACTGTGTAGGAGCCAGGCTGGGTGCTCAACGCCAGCTCTGACCCTGTGGGACCTCACTCAACTCACTGGACAAGCTGAAGGCAGAGGAGAGGCTAGAGCTCAGGGCTTCTGATTCCAATTCCATAGGCCTCAAAACCCACGCATAGAACATTTCCTAGGTCTGGGTTTTAAACACATTGGAAGTTGGCTTGCTGCCAACATTTCACTGGCTCAGGGTGGGCACTAGGACATTTTTTTTTGCAAATTGGGTACTCCATCATGTAGAAAACCAGATCTTTGCAGGAGGTAAAACATCTGGAATTACATAGCATGAAAAGAGACTAAAAGGCCAGGTTACAAATGCAACACAGACCTCTCTGGGTTTTAATGATGCTCAAAGATTAGAAATGTTCAGGAAATCTGTTTGTTGCTGCTTTGACTTTCAATGTTTCCCTGGGGAGATGCTGCTAGTTTTGTCTGTCTTGTTTAACTCAGTAGAATTCCCGGGGATGGACGTATCTTCCGGAGCTTGAACAAACTCCCCAGGAAAGCTTGAGATCTCACAGATACTAAGCCATACAAATATGGTTCTCATAATAGAGAGTGCCTGGAAAGGACAAGGGTCCTGGCCCATTCAACTCAGTCATGTATGGAGTTTTTCTGGATTCTAGGCCTTAAGGGTCCTGGGAAGAGCAGCCCATATTAGTTTGGGGACTTCTCCACAAGAGTGTAACTGTGGCCAGGAAATTCAGTGGTGAGTCAAAGACTGAAAAAAGAACAGGAGAATGACAAAGGGGGCACTTTTCAAAGCTCTGAAGTCTTGGGTAGGGTTTGTCCGGAGATTTACAAAGGGCTGGTGCACTAGCCATGGAGTCAGGAAATCCAAACTCCAGTTCCAAGTGGCCACTGATTGGATGCCATTAGTGAGTCTCTTCCCCTCTCTGAACCTCCGTTTTCTCCCCTATAAGGCAGAGGTGGTAAGGTCACAGCCCTACCTGCTTCCAGCGTTGCTGGGAGAGAATAGACATGAAAGCTGTGTAGAAGCGAGGCAGCAGCCCATCTGAGAGAACCCGATCGTCTGGTGCAGGGGCTTGGCCAAGTACATCTGGACAGTCTGAGGCTGAGTGGGCAACGGCGGAAGGCTCTCTCATGTCGAAGCATGTGCCTTCCTTCTTCTTGTGCTTGGATATGTCATTCCCGTTTAAGTGTGTGCTCACAAGCTTCCCGATGGGTTACTCCTCCATGCATGGAGCTAAATTGGGAGCTGTCCCCTCCCCTTCTCTAATCATCAAAGGATTGAGCTTCAGAAACCTAAGTGTGGGGAAGCGGGTGTGGCTCAGTGGATAGAGCCCCCGTTTACCACATGAGAGGCCCGGGTTCGCGTCCCGGCGCCTCCTTGTGAGGGCAGGCCGGCTCGCGCGGCGCCATGGGCTGATGCGGCAAGACCTCACAGCAAGGGGGAGACAAGCAGACACAGAGAAGACACGCGGCGAATGGACACAGCAACACAAGCGGCAAGGGGGGGATAAATAAAATAAAATAAATAAATCTTTAAAAAAAAAAAAAAAGAAACCTAAGTGTGGAAGGGAGATGCCTAACTTTCCTCAGCTGCAGGGGCTACTGTTGCTGGCCTGTGTTTGGTGTGATTAAACACATGGAAATAGGAAGAGAGATTTGTTGGTGGGCTTGTGTCCACAGTTAGAGAAATTAGCTGCGTCTTCAGAATCCCTGGTTCAAGTCCTCTCAGCACTTCTGTGTACAAGGGGATAAACTAGTTTCATGTGTTCAGGAAACATCTTGCTTCTTGGGAACTTCTGTACCTTGTGTGTATATGTGTGCACGTGTGCATGTGTTAGTGTGTGTATATGTGGGGGTGTGCTTTACGTGTGGGTGTGCATCTGTACACACGTGTGTCCATGTACATGTGTGCTGTTGTGTGTCTGTGTGTGTATGTACCCACCCTCTGTCGTGAGGAGGGAGGTTTGCTCAATTGTACAATACCCAGGCCAGGGGATGACTTCAGCAGCCCTGGGTCTCCTTGTCCAACATGCTGAGCTATGGAAATGTCAACGCCTTTCCAAACCTGAAAGACAGATGAGTTCATTTTCAGGTTGTGCCGTGAATCAGTGGTTCCCGGAATGGCTAATGGCTCAGAGGCAGCATTTGCATCCAGCAGTGTCAGAGAGGCTTGGGATTAGTGGCTGGGGGGTGATTTAGGATAGCTATTTGGGAACATCTACCATTTTCCAATAATGCTTGAGAAATTGCCTCTCCCGAGAAGAGAAATTTCAAGAGGGCCTGGAAAGGTGGTGGAGGCCAAGGAAATGCAGATTCCTCTTGTCTGAGCAGCAGGGCCTGAGGTTCCAGACACTCCAGGCAGATGGGCGCCGTCTATTATGCTGCTGCCTGCCCACCCGCCCCATCTGTGCACGTGTGCATCTCCTTCGCCTCCCCCGGGTCACCCCCCAGCACCTATCTGATGGAATTAGTATTTGAAATACAATAAAGTGATTAGTTCACTTGACTGTGACAAACATATTTAATCTTGGCCGATCGATAGTGTCAGAAAACCAGCACCATTAGTTAAATTATCCCCTGGATTCAGAAAAGCAAACAGCCTAATTGAAGAAGGCAAACTCTCCAGGCCTCTTTGCAGTCCATGCACTCCCCACCTTGTGGGTTAAAGGGCTCTGAATTTGAAATTTAGCCATAACCTGCCTCCTTTTCAGCCACCACTCGCTGGTCCCTCTCTGGCCTCAGTTTCCCCATCTGTCAGTCTAGGGTAGAGATTAAGAGGAGAGACTCTGGAGCTATGGCCAGATCAAATCAGCACCATTTACTATATGACACTGGGCAAGTGATAACTTCTCTGTGCCTCAGTTTTTTCATCTGTAAAATGGGGATGTTGCTGCTAGTGTCTGGGCCCTTGCGAGGGCCAGGGGAAAGAGCCCTGGCCTGGTTCTCGTCCTGGTCCTGCAGTGCTGCAGTTGGACCACTTTGGCCTCTTCTCTCACTTGGCCTCAGTCTCCCCATCTGTAAATGAGGAAGTGAGGCAGATTGCTTTGTAAAGTCTCCTGCGGTTGTGATGCTCCATGAGCCTTTGACCCTAATGTCCTCACTAATATACATGGGAGTTACTTGAAGTGAGCTGGGGCAGGAAGGCTAAGGGATCTTGGTAAGACAAAGGAGGTTGTCTTCAAGGCAACATATAAAATGTTTTAGAGCATAGCAGGGCAGGAGGTTGGGATAGGGTGAGAAACACCGGGAACCATGCTTTCTGCCTGTGAAATAAAATCAATTCCATTAGTTTCAGCCCAGGAAGCCTCAAAGACCTGATATCCACAGTGGGTCTGCTGACTGATGCCAGGGGAAGGGAGTAGGTCATTCACTCACTCATCCATCCAGTGTTTGCTAAGCATCATCTCTGTGACACACCTAGTATTGGGAGCTGGAGACCCAGGGGAGGACCAGCCCCAACCCTTGTTGTCCAAGGACTCACAGACACATGAACAGTCAACTCCAATATGATGTAAGAGTCCCAAAGCTAGAATGAACAGAGGCTAGGGAGTTCCTCTTCCCGGGAAGCCTTGAAGGTGCCTTCAGAAGTAGCCCTTGAAGCATGAGTAGAATCCGGGCATTTGGAGAAGGGGAGAACATTCCAGGTGCAGGAACAATAGGGCCAAAGACCTGGAGGTGTGAGAGGACGTCGATGTATGTTTGGAGAACATCGTGGCTGGAAATAAGGAGCTGAGACAGGAGACAGAGGAGAGGCCTGGACACAGAAGGCCTTGCCTGCCATGCCTCAGTGACGGGCAACCACAGCAGGGTTTTAAACAAGGGAGCAGTCAGACCAGACTTGAATTTCATAAAGATTATTCTGGTGACCAGGTGGAGGATCAATAGGAAGGGCAAATCAGAAACAGGGACACCAGCAGGGAGGCCGCTGTAGAGATCCTGATGAGAGAGGATGTTGGCCGAGGACAGAATGATAGGAGGCTTGGACCTGGGGATGGGTTGGAGATAGCAAGTGAGGAGAGGAGAAGGTTGAACGACTCCCAGGCTTGAGTGACTGGGTGGTGGGAGAGCCAGAGCTCTTCCCCAAGAGGAGGCTTGTCTCTAAGTCTCTTTCTTCAGGACGACACCTATTTCAGGCCACAGTGAGTGTGTGCACGCACGTGCACGTGTGTTTGCTGCTGCTCCCCCTGGACTGAGGCAGAGCCCAGCTGCCCCTCTCCAGATGAAGCCACTGCTCCCCCTGCAGAGACAAACACTTCCCAAGGGGAACGCCACAGTGGGAGGATGGGACCTCACCCTTGTGCATCCGCCAGAACTCAACTGAAAAAGAATGCAGGAAGCACTGGAGCTTGAGCCTGCTCTCCAACAGGCACGTTCACAGATGGATGCCGCGGTGATCAAGCACAAGCTGAGACGTCTCCCAGCGCTTCTAAGTCCCAGCTCTACCGCTCTCTAGCTCGGGGACCTTGATCTAGTTCTTCACGAAGCTTTTGCTCTTCAACCTTACCCTCTGTCAGAGGAAATCTGAGCCTTGGCATTCTTGGAACCCCTCCTGGATGTCCTCTACCCTTAGAGTTGCCTCCTGAACAGGAGAAGTTGGGGGGGGGGGCGGGAGGAAGAGCAATTAACACCTTCCCATTCCCTGGGTGACCGGCCCTGCCCCCTGCCAATTACTGCAGCAGGACCCACCTG
>JAQZBX010032703.1:0-25729 GCA_029593785.1 Cabassous unicinctus
GCAATCCAAGACTAGATCTGTTTCTTTCTTCCACTCTCCTCTCCTCTTTTCTAATAGTGCAATTTCAGTCATGTCAGGATAAGCTTGTGCTAAAAGGATATCAGCCAGGTAGGCAAATAGAATTGACACAAATGACAAATGACAGTCCAGTTAGGCAGGAATTTAGTGTCTAGGAGTATTGGGGGATATTCTGGCCAAATATGGGGAAAGGGAGTTTGAGAGCAATTTCAGAGATTCTGACAGGGCAGGTTCTTGCCACGTCTCTACCTAGAATCCCTAAATGATCTCCCACTTTTCTTAAGGTAAGGCCGACATCTTTAACTTGGAGATGACCATACTCCTTCATTTTCTGAGCATCACTAATATAAGGCTGTTGTATGTAACAGGTTCTGATTAGTCTGGCCATTGTCCACCATCCTCATCTCAGGTACCACTGGTCCCTTGTTTTTGCTGTAATTCCTGGCTTTTTTTCTAGGTCATCAAACATGCCCTGGGCTTTCTTGCCATAGGTCTTTCACATGTATTTGCTCAGGATGTTTTCTCTTCCTACGTTCACCTACTTAATTCTTACTCATCTAATCTCAGGTTTTCACTTGTTCAAAGAAGTCTTCTCAGGCTCCCAGAATAGGGCAGATCTCCCCTTATATGCTCTCCTAGCTCCCCATTCTTCTTTGTATTACTTACCCCAATTCTAATTTTTGAAATGTGGGTAATTGTTTAGTATTAGTTTTCTGTGCAAGAATGTAAGCTCAATTAAGGCAACGACTGTCCTTCTTTTTCACTGCCCCATCCACAGCACTCATTGTTTTCTTGTTAAAAAAAAAATGAGTGAAGGAATGAATGGAGGTGCAGCCTATGTCAGTTTCTAGGTCACAAAATAGAACCAGGAACCCAGTTACCAGGAACTGACCATGAAATGTCAGGAGGACCAGAATGAGTTTGCCTGACAATGAAATGCCAAGCCATGCCTCTGCCCTGTTGACATTCTTCATGACAAGGACCAGGATTGTTCTAGAGTCTGGGATGGAGCAGAATTTGTAAGTTGAGGTCAAAGGTCTGTTCCTGGTGGGAAAGGAGGCAACTGGTGGATAGAGATGCAGGCAAGGTAGACATGGTACTTCCAATAAAATTTTTCTCTCATCTATTTCAGAATAGATCTTAACCTCATATCTTCACAGGAAGGTTGTTAGACTCGTGCTTTCCAACAAACCTTTATGAGATGATGGAAATATTCTATATTTGTGCTCTTCAATGTAGTACCACCAGCCACATGAGCTATTGAACACTTGTATTGTGACTAATGAGACTGAGAACTTGAATTTTTTATTTTATTTAAATTAAAGTTTAATTTAAATGGGCACACAACCATTGTACTGAACAATGCAGGTCTAGATTTTCTAGCATGAGCTACCTTAGAAAACACTACGTTTCAATAGCAGTATAGTTTAAATTTTAGAAACATCCATTTGTAACCATAAACATATAAGCAATCTCTGGAGTCCAGTGTCTTTTGACTCTGATGAGTATATACCAGATACATCCTAATGAAGGGATTTGAATGCAATGTCTCTTGTATCTATCCATATGAATTTTTTTTCACTGAGGGCATTTCTTTTTTTTTAATGTGGTTGTACAAAATGTAAAGTATTATACAAATGTAAAGCATTATCTATGTGAGTATCTATATAATATGATCTTTAATGCTTTCTCATACCCACTTTTCCCAAATAGGAATTTTATGTTTGTTTTTGTTCTCATTCTCTCTTTCTTTCTCTCTCTCTTTTTCCTTCTCTCTTTCTCCCTTTATTCTTGTTTCCTTTCTAACCTCTTTAAATGACACAGATACAACTCTGTGTCCTCTAGCAAGTTTCTTTGCTTTTGCATATTGATTTCTTTTCTTTTGTTGCTTATTTAGAAAAGCTGTTTTTATCAAGTCCAATCATTAGCAAAGAAACAACAAAAACAAAAAAGCTTAGTTCAGAGCATTAGCAAAAAAGTTCTGTAAAAGATGATGGCTCCTGGAATGCCAATTAATACAATTTTGGAGAGGTATCAGATATAATAATTTCAGTATTTACAATGTGAAGAATGTGAAGGAAGGCATTATGCTGAGCTTTTCCCCCAGGTTATCACCTAGATAACATTATAGCTGCTTTTAATCCTTTCAAACTTCTCATGTATCTAGATCTCTTGAATTCTTTGTCTAATTCTTCACAAATGAAAAGCTTTCCAGTGAGGTAATACCAGAATGAGAATGTAGTATTTAGAAGGCACAGTTCTGAAATACAATAGTAAAGTAACATTTTTAAAAAGATGGCCCATCTTTACTCCTTTCCTCTAGTCTGTATAGTTTAGAACAAATGTGTCTAGGGGCCTTCATGCTAAATGTCTCCAGTTCATAAAATCACAATTATTAATCAGACTGTCATTAAATATTAATTTACTTTTGAGATAAATGTCATTTTAAATTTGGAATCCTAGTTTTTTCTAAATCTGAGAGCATTTTCATTAGGCTTTATAGAAAGAGTGCACATAGAAAGCTTAGAAGTGATTAAGAAACTACTTCTTAAACTTGGCTTCAGGTTTGATTTAGGGCTGGTGGTATATTTGGTTTCCAGCGTAATAAACATAGTTTGAAATCATATATATGCAACTAAAGTAGAACATTGTAGTAAGGGTTTTGCTGTTTTTTAAATGTAGGAAGCTACTTTCTTGTAAGCATTTTCTAACATTTGGAATATGGCTCTTGATTTGAAGTAGGTGCTTAATAAATATTTAATGAATGAATTAACAAATTAATAAGATCTCAAAGAGCTTTTAAAATTCTGAGTGGTCATGAAGGCTATAGTCCCATAAATGAAGATGGTATTCCACAAAGCCCCATGAATTAAGACATCTGTGTCATGTGCTGGGTATTTTATACTAGTGTGTCTTTCTTTACATCAATATGATCAAAACCAGATAGACAGCTTCAATTAGGTGCTTGTTAAATAAATATTTAATTCCATGATATTATCTGGGCCTACAAAACACACGCTAGAAGCACCAATCTGAAAATTCCTGTAATATTTTTTGTAATAATTCTGTGGATTATTAGAAAGCAAAGGCTGCTTTACCCAATTTTGCTTTGCATCCCCTACACTCAAAACATAGTGATAGCCAAGGTTTTTGTTTTTGTTTTGTTTTGTTTTTTGAATGAAGGGAGGGAACAAGGAAGGAATAATGAATCTAAATCAGTATTTCTTATTTATAGCTTATGGACTTGTTCCCTTCTGACCATTATGGGAATAATAGAAACGACAGACTTATGTTGTAGCCAGGAATCATTAATAATTAGTATTTATTAATACCTCATCAGTATTTATAAAGTCCTAACTGGGTATGTGATAGGTTGCTCTTGCTTCATGTTTTTTTCTCTTCCACCGTTCTAATTTTATATTTATTTTTGGTGCTTTGAATTAGCAAGGTCTGGTGGAAAGAACTGCGTTCAGGCTACTAGGCCTGATGCTGAATGGACCCTGGGACCCTGAGATGATTTAAATGATCATTTAAATCCACGGATTTATTTTTCCAAGTTAGAGCAGGCCCTTTCTAAATCCAGTGAATTTTATATGTTTAGCATTTAAAAATATTTTTCTAAATATCTATCTTGATCATAAATCTCAAATACTAAGATTGGTGACGTTATGGCTGAAAGTTACTTGCAAAAGTTTGTGTTTAGTTTCTAAAATTTAGAGCTCCAGAGACAGTTACCAAGCAGTTACTAATTCTACCATCTCTAACCATAAGGAAATTTAACATTCAATAGATTTTATATATGTCAATTAGAAAGGGGTAAACATAATACTATAGCAATTATTTTGGATTCACTCTTTCCTTCTAAGCCATGCTAGGAAGATTACTCAATATTGGTCCCATATTCCTAGTTATCATTCTGAGGCATCCAGAATACTGCCATTCAAGGAAAATCCCTTATGCCTTATAAGGTTAAGAATATGGACTTTGGATTTGAGATGATGCTTGGTTGGAATCCTGGAACCATTACTTACTAGTTGTGTCATTTTGAGGAAAGAACTTACCTTTCTGAACATCTGTTTCTTTGTGAATCAAAGATAATAATACCTACCCTAAGGACTACTATGAGAAGTAAATAGGATAAGCACAGTGCCCTGCATATTGTAATCATTCAGTATTTTATAAATGATGACAATGATAATTATTAACAAAATTCACAAAGCAAATGAATCATAACTTTGGCTCTCCTTCAGATACAACTCCAAGAATATCCCTACCTTCTAGGAAATATACAATCTACTTACAGATGTTTTAATCTAAAACTGAAATAAAATTCAAATGATAAATCTGAATCCCTTAGCAATAGCATATTTTATACTGAGATACCATTTTATTATAGCCCTGTCGGCGTAGGGCTTGCAAAAGTTGAAAAATAGTGTTTCAATATCAGCATCTCTAAATCCAGAATAATTAGATCAGGGGTTCTTAACCTTTTTTGTTCCATGGACCCTTTGCCAGTGAGGTGAAAACCACAGACCCCTTACTAAGTCCACACTGTACTGTGTATTATTTAATAAATATATCGCACCCGCACTAACACATCCCCACAAGAAAAGTGTTTTTTGAATTTCAGTTCAAGCTCATGGACCCCTTGTTAAGAACCCCTGAATTAGATATTTCTTTGAAGAAAAACAATGAAAAAGTAAAATGAAATTAAAGAAGAACTGAAAAAAAAAAGGAAAATAATCTATAATTTCACCACGCTGCTCCTTTCAGGAGAACAATAGCTGTCATTTATTTCTGCATGTTTTCTCCCTTGGTCCAAAGTAATATGTTGCAACCATAATTTTTTTTATTTTTCCACACTGTGTTTCAAATTATTTATTTCAAGATTGTATCATCTGGTACAAATCACATGAACTCAGGGCTTCAGTTAGTCCATCTGTGGTCCCTAATTTTCACGTTTTTATTTTAGAAAATGTTGCTGGAAATTGATGTGTTCATTTTCCTCATCGCATGTTTTGATATTTTCTTATCAAATTGTGCTAATAATATTAGTAGTAGTACATTTAACATCCTAAGATTCATAGGTGATAGTAGGTCAACCCATCCATCTGCTTTACATTCTTATTAATAATTATTTATTATCATTGTAGCTTCCTAGCATTTTCACAACAGAGACACATGGTTGATTGAGAGAGGGGGCAGGGGTGAGGGAAGGAATATTTATAAAGTTTTATACACAGATGGATGCTTAATAAATTCTGTGTAATGATCCTCACTGATGACAAGGGTGGATGGAAAATATTATTCATGAGAGATGTGGGGATAGTGGTGTCTGTTGTTCAGAGAACCTCTTTCCTTTGCTACCTAATAATGAGTAGAAAAATATCAAGCATGCAATTATTTTTGACACAATCTGATTTTATTTAATTAGTTCCATCAATGAAAGATACCATTAATTTGTTGGAAACTGTATTTTCATGCTAGATGCTAGAACATATTATTTTGCTATGAGCATGAGCAAAAGATAGAAAAGTCCCCCATGAGTGTGTCTATACTGGGTATCATAAGGCAATTTTTAGCAACAGTCTGCTTTGAGTCAGAAGATGTGGCCACCTGTATGTTTTAATTTGAACACATTGGGAAAGGTTTCTACCTTTCATCTTAAATTATTTTCCCAACACAAATATTGCTTTACTTGTGTTTCCATTATTGTAAAGTCATTCCTTTGATTAAATCTTGCCCTGCTCCTAGCTTCTTAGGATAATACATTGTATTACTTAGAAGCAAAATATAATGATCATTGTTAAAGGGTATAAGGTTTTCTTTTGGAAGACAAATTTGGTCTCACTTGCTAACTTTAACAAACTTTGTTTTCTTTTCTCTTTATATTTTATTGGTGGAAATTCTATCATGTCTACTTTTCTGGGCCTGGATATCTTTCCTGGGAGAGAGTGAGTGTAAGCTGAGAAATAGAAAATTCACTTGGGCAAAATTTCAAACTTAAGAAATTGACAAGACTAAATTTTTTATATGCCCATCTGTTCAGTGGAAAAGTGAGATGAGTAGTGTTACACAGAAATCTCATAGAACCATAAAATCCCCATGATAGAAGGCCCCTTGGAAGCCACCTTGTTAATAACTGTCCCACAAGGACCTCCTGTGTGTCCCTGACAGATGTCCAGCTGAGGTCTGCTTTAACACTGGCATCAGTGGGCCCTGGGGTTTTTTGAGGCGGCACATTCCGTTGTTGGGCAGGGGGTGGCTTGGAGTTATATACCCCAGTAAAACATGTTCTTAACCTTAATCCATTCTTGTGGGTGTGAACCCATTATAAATAGGTTATTTTTGGCAAAGCTGTGGCCAACTGAATCCGGATGGGTCTTAATCTTATTACTGGAGACTTTATAGGGACGGCCACAGAAAAAAGCCACAGGGAGCAGCCAGAAGCCATGGAAGTCAGTGGGACCTGGAAGAGAAACAAGAAGACACTGCCATGTGCGTTTCCATGTGATGGAAAAGCCAAGGACCAAGGTTTGCTGGCAGCCAGCCTCAGAATGCCACAGACTTTGGGAGAAAGCATCACCTTGCTGATGCCTCATTTTTAGACTTTTTCTAGCCTCAAAACTGTGAGCCAGTAAATTCCCCTTGTTTAAGCCAACTTGTATGGAATTTGTTTTAGCAGCTAGGAAAGTAAAACAGTCAGCAATGATTATTAGACAGTCTTATTATTTGTCATAATAGTTCCAGAAATATATAGTTCTAACTTATCTTGAACTCAGGCCTTATGAAAATTGGCAAATAAGGCCAACAGAACTTCTAAACAAATTAGAAAGTCACTATAATAAAGCAGTATTAGATGAATGTTAACCAAGTGTTCTGATCAAAAAAAAAAAAAAAAAAGGAAAGAAAAGAAACCTCATAATGCTTTGGAATCATTCCATTCTGTTGGGTAGTCCATAAATATTGTAAAGCATTCCCTATTTGTGCCACATTTAGCTAGATACCAAAGAGACAAACATGGGTAAGAAATGGGTATTGTTTTTGGGGAACTCCCAGCCAAGAAAGTGTTTCGCGTGGCAACTTTTTCTCCATTGCAGCTTTTATTACAATTATAGTTAGTTCTATATACATTCACTTGTAGAATGTCAATCTGTCTCCATAGACTGTAAGCCTTATGATGTAAGAGACTGTGGTTTGAGCAGAGTACAGGCTCATAAATATTTGCTAAATGAGTGGATAAGAAAGAATTCCAAGCAAAGAATTATGGAACAATGAGAAAGGTGTTATAATAGATAGTACAAGGTGCCAGGAGGTATTAATTCTCCCTGGAGAAGATCATTGTTCTTAACCTTGAACATGCATTTCATACATGAAAGTCATACTGAATTTTGGGAGTGGCAGGTAATATGATGTAACTAGAGTGAGAGGAAATTAATTTTGTAAATAAATATAAGTAAAATGTAAATCCAGTCATTTGTTTTTTCACTCAACTAATATTTACTGTGTGTCTGTTATATGTCAGGCATTTGGGATACAGTGATTAGTAAGGACAACATGACCTCAGTCTTCAAGGAACTTATAGTCTAGTTGAGAGGATGGATATTAATCAGACAATCAAAATAATCATCCCAACAAATAGGAAATTGTGCTATTTTACAAGTACTACAGGTAAAAGTTACCTGGTTCTATAAGTTCTTAAAAAGGGAAGAATTTTGTATAGTCAAGGAGGCTAGGGAGTGCTATCTGAGACAGATTTCTTGACTTGATATCTAAAGGTGAAGAGGGGGAGGGACAAGAATCCCTCGAGAATATAGGCAGTACCCAATAAAAGAAAACAGAACAATATGTCAAACCCCCAATATTATTGCAAGTAACTACGAATCTTATTCTAAAAAAATTGAAACTTAGTGGTTACCATAGGTTCCAAGGGTAGGGGGAGGGAAGGATAGAATAGATGGAACATAGGGTGTTTGTAGGGCATTAGAATTGTTCTGCATGATCTTGCAATAACAGATACAGGCCATTTTAAATTTCATCAAAACCTATAAAAGTGTATGGTCCAAAATGTAAACCATAATGTAAACCTTTGACCATGGGTAGTAGCAATGCTTCAATATTTGTATATCAATTGTAACAAATGTACTATCCACAAATAAAATGTTATTAATAGGGGAGAATGGGAAAGGGGAAGTTGTGGAATATATATTCTATATCTTCTATGTGACTTTTCTATAACCTAAATCTTCTTTGAAGATTAAATGGAAAAAATAAGGCAGTGGGGGAATATACAGAAGAAATTGTTACTGTACATACAAGACAACAGATCTTACAACAGATCTTACAGTGATGAAAGACAATGTCTAAAAATTTGTTATATTATTTCAATTTTAAAAAATTGTTTTTGTATTTCATTTGTTATTTTAAAAATTATTATTATTTCCTTTTCTTATCAATTTTATTTGATTATTTTGTTGGCTTTGTTTTTGGAGAGGTTTTGGATCACAGAAGGGTCAAAACTGTGGCAGGGGAGGATCACTGGTACAGGGTGTCAGTGATGGGGGGATGTGTGTGGAGGGGTGAGCCTGAGACATGCCTCTAAGGCATATGAATATGTTCAAGTGTTCATGGGGTGTTGTCTCCATGGGTGGAGAATCACACAATAACTGAAAGAATATTAAATTCCCATCCTGGGGAGTACTGCTGCATTCTTTAATAGAATGGCAAGAATCCCCTGAGTACAAGGGCAGTGCCTAGTGAAGGAAGACCAACCATTACACCAGGCTCTTGATATTGATGATTGTACTTAAGAACCTTTTCCCATGAAATTGAAACTTAGTCTAGTGTTATATATTGCCTAAAACCTCCTGAAAGCCTCCTTGTTGCTCAATTGTGGCCTCTCTCTAAACCAAACTCATCATATAAATGCACTCCCTTCTCACTGGGGTGGGACATGACTCCCAGGGATGAGCCTCCATGGCAGTGAGGAATTATTACCAAGCACCAGCTAGCAATGCATCTGGAAAAAGACCTTGACCAAAAGGGGTAAATATTAAATACAAATGAGTTTTTATGGCTATGAGATTTCAAAGTGAGTAGGGAGGTCATTCCAGAGGTTATGCTTATGCACATCTCAGCAGGATCTCATTGACTATCACAGTAAACACTGCCTCAAACAGTGGGGCTCCTGAAGGCTCTAGAGACATCCAGACACTATAAGCAGGACAGACAAGCTCAGGAATCTGGCACCCTGTCAGTGGGCCTTACTCTGGAATTCATGCTCCCCAGTGTAGCAGACTTAAACTCATTTCTAGTTTCTCTACACATGGCTCTTCTGTCCCTTTTATTTGAACCTATAATTAGCACTATACTTGTTAAATATATGTCCCAGAGATTTAAATCTTTGGTCCATCCATGTGCCAGTTGAGTCCTGAATCTCAACAGAGTTACAATACTTACTCAACAGTTCATTGGACTCACCCAGGACAACTAACAAGGAGATGATGATGGACAATGCCCATCCCAAGGAACAAAGAGTATCTGCAACTGCAGGCAAGATAGTTCCATCCATCTGCCCCATGGCACCTAGGCCCCCTCTCAGTTAGAAACAGAGTGGACATCACCTTCCCCAAATCCTCAAGATTGGGGAATGAACAATGGACTAAAGTAGACTTATTATTCTATTATAGACTTATTGTTATTCTGGCAATGGAAGAACGTTTATCATTGATATATAGGCAGTGGCTACCAGAGGTTCTGAGGGGAGGGAGAGGGATGAATTAAGTGTAACATGGGGGCATTTTTGGGACATTGGAATTGTCCTGCATGACATTGCAATGATGGATACAGGCTATTATGTAGATTGTCATAACCTACAAAATTGTGCAGGGTAGAGTGTAAACTATAATTTAACTATAGTCCATGGTTAGTAGCAATGCTTCAATATGTGTTCATGAATTTTAGCAAATGTATCACACTAATGAAGGTTGTTGTTAATGTGGGGAAGTATGGGAGGGTAAGGCAGTGGGGGTATATGGGGATCCCCTGTATTTTTGATGTAACATTTATATAATCTAAAGCTTCTTTAAAAATAAAAATTAAAAATTAAAAAAGTAAAGGTGAAGAGGGGAGAGAAAAGAATATATGCAAATTCCCTGGGGCAGAGGGAGAATAGGACATTAAAAGCAAGGATGTTCTGATGCATGGTACAGCATGAATGAACCTTGAAGACATCATGTTGGGTGAAATAAGCCAGACACAAAAAGACAAATATTATATGATCTCGCTTATATGAAATACCTAAAATAAGCAAATTCATAGTGACACATGGTAGATTATAGATTCCTGGGAGCCGGGGAGTGGGAGGAAGGGGGAGTTATTCCTTTTTGGATACAGAGTTTCTGTTTGAAGTGATAAAAAAGTTGGGGCAATGGATGTTGGTGGTGGTAACACAACATTGTCAATGTAACTTATAGCACTAAAACTTGAAAGTGGTTAAAATGGGAGATTTTGAGTTGTATATATGTTACTACAATATTTTTTTTAATGAAGTGAAAGAAGAGGCTAGAGCAGAGAGGGAGGGGGATCAAGAAATATGACAGAATGGCAAAAATAAGTAGAGGCGCCATCTTACAAGGTATTGTAGGGGTTGTTGCAGCATCTTCTACAGGAGATGGACCTGGTCTCATGGTGTTTGGACTGCAGTGTGGAAAAATGGCTAGAGCAGTTCAGAGGGATGGAGGTAGACCCATTAGTTTCCGTACCCCCAGTGCTAGGGAAGCAGAGGTAATGGAAGAGAGATCCTGGAAAGTGCACCTCTCCTCTGAACACAGTCAAGTTACCTGACTGCAGCCATTACCCTCTGTGGAAAGGAACAATATGTAGGAGATAACACATCTCAACTTAGTATAGCTGAATCAATATTTTGACATGGGGGTAGACAAAGAAATAAAAGCTTTTTAAAATTTTGACTAGAAGGTTAAAAGCAAAGAGTAATAAGTTGAAATGTAATGGAAAGAGACTTCTTCAGGCATGTACTGAACTAGGTCTAGTCCAGGTTTGGCACCTACCCCAATGATGTCAGCCAAGTCATGTGACCTCATTGGATCTCAGTTTTAAAAGTTGTAAATAAGGAAAGTGGGACAGATCATATTCAAGCTCACTTTTCTGCCACATTCTGTGACTGTAGTCTCAAAACCTGGGAATATATGAAAGATGGTATAATGTTTTAAGTCATAGAGACTAGTATAAATCAGACTCGGTATTTAAACTTTTAATAAAAGCCACATTACCTATAATGTATTTGATTATGGAGAAGTAAGGGACTGAAATCTAATTTGCAAATGTATTTTTACTATTAAACCCCAACTTAGAAAGATCCCTTATACAAGAATCTTACTACTGAACATTGCAGATCTAGCATTACAAAGCTAAGTTTATTGGAAGAAACTGAGCAACATGTTCAGATCCTATCCAAAGTTTATGAACATTTCTTTACTCAGTTTCATAGAAGCTGAATCTAGTTTGTACCAAACATCCAGATGGAATATGAAATTTAAGTCAATCACCCAAATAGAAGTTTCTGTCATCCACATAAGATGCTGAGTAGTGGCTGAAGCGTGTGATTTTTTTCCCTCTGGATATTAAAGGGTGGTGCAACTTATTTCCTATCCCTTTCAGTGGCACCAATAATTTTACTGTTAGTTGTCTTCTGTATTCTTCTCATTACCTTCCATCTTTATTTATCTCCTTCATTTCCTCGGCTCTGAGAAGACTTTTGCAAAAGGAGACATTTAAAAGAACACAGTAAAAGACTGTAAAAGCACTTTTACAGTCATAATAGAAAAATCCACTAGCTGAATGCAGAAAGCTCATATAAAAGTTTTTCCCCTCCCCTTTCTTTTTGGGACGAGAATCTGAAAATTTCAAGCCATGGCTATACCTTGTAGTTTAAAGAAGGTCCAGGATGCAGTATTACAGTATAACAGTACTATATTTTTCAAAATAGAGAGGGATTCTTGTGTTACCTGTGTCTTATAAAAGGCCATTTTTCTAAAGGAAAATCTGCTGTTTATTTCTGACTATAGCAAGCATGGGATTTAATAGGGTTTAATTCTTTAAATAATTCTCTATTCTGATAAAGAAAAATCATATTATGCATCTAAATAAAAGTTTTAACTATTTATAGATTTGGTTATAAGGAGACATTTATAATATGGAAAGATGCTCATATTACATATTCTACTTCTTACTTGTCTATTCCCACTTCTTACTGCAACACAATGCTTCATTTGACCACTGAAAGCAAAGCTTTTAGGATTTTGTTTGAGTGTATCTAAAAACAGCATCGGTTATATCAAGGGTAAAGTCCTGCATTTTTTTTTCTAAACTAAGGAGTAAATAGTCTTGCTAAAATTGAGGAATATATTGATATTAGCAGCCTTTGATTGAGGAAAAGAAGTACCACTTTCCACTTTTCCGAGGATGACAGCATTTCAGTTATTACTAGAACTTGACATATTAAGAAAACAACAAACAGCATTAAATTCATTAATATTTCTGGTGAGATTCTAAAAGAATCCAGGCTTGTTGAATTTCTTACTGCAGTAGAAAGATTCCAGATCTTACTTTAAAATACTTATTTTATATATATCTGAAATAAATTTAATTTATTTTCAACTTGTTATAACTTGTTTTCAGCTAGCACATTATAGAGGTGCATTTTGAAATTTCATTGAATACTGAAATTTAAAACTAAATCATTGATTACATTTTCAACTTAATGCTATTTTTTCCCCAAACATCTACTGCAAATTATCTTGTGGCCCTCTGGAACAGAAATAGCTGCTACGAGAAAAGATGCATTTACTACTTAATACCATACGTGAAAATTTAAGAAAATCCTTAGAGCTATACATAGAGTGATACAGATTTAAAGATCTCAGAGCAGTTTGTTTGTAAATGCCTGCTCAGTGTGTACTAGCAACACAAAAATGGAACATTAACCATCGCTTAGATCTTTAGAAAGGTTTGCTTTTTATCTTCACAGTATCACACATTGTGACTTACCCTGCCTTGCCACACTAAGGAAGTGTCAAGTGTATGACATAATGCTAGTATTTTTGAGACTACAGTAAAAAATCCCCCCCTTCCCCAAAACCTGGAGTCTCAAGCTATAATTTTGATGCCATGATCAGAAAGTTGTGTTTTGTCAGATTTGGCCCAGAATGGATGGCAGCATAATTCCACGCTGCTGGTAGGAGCATGGTGCAGCTGTGCAAAACTTGAATGTTTGTTGTTGTTTATTGTTTAAAGAGTTGCTTTTTTCTCTAACAGACTAATGAAGGGATGTTTAGTGCATTTGCACTGGTCGACTGATTTATTGCAGGCTTAAATTTTAACTGATCGAATGAGGTGAAATGAATCAACAAACTGCCAAAAGAAAATATTCACTGAGATTTTGCCCTAGACATAAAAATGTGTCTTTGGTTTATAACAGACCATTTATGTATATAAATTATACACAATTGTATAACAACTGTTGAAGCAAGAAGGACTACATTTTATATTGCACTTATGTTCTGAGTTGAATTACTTGATTAATTCTTATGAGGTGAAATTATTATGATTTCACTCGTAAAACTGTATGTGAGAAAACATAGTGTTGTATCCACTTTAATTACTAAAATTAAAAACATAAATTTTGCAAACTCTCTGGAGTGGCAAGACACATCACCTAACCCAGAGGGAACTGACAGATTCATTATTAGAAGTAAAATTTATATGGTAGAGAAGAATATAGATTAAAATGAAAAATTAAAGATAGAATATCAACTAAATGCTAAATAAAATGGATGACACTTTTGTGATATTCTCTGAAGGGAGCCTGTTTCAGGCCATGATAAATATTAAAGGGTCATGAAATTAAATATGTAAAACCACCTTTTCTTGAGGAAGTAGACATGAAGAAATGTTTTTAATTGACAGTGAGACAGTGTGAAGTTTATGTCTATCTAAAGTCAAGGATGGTGCGTGGTGGTGGTGGTGGTGGTGGGTAAAATCCAAAGAATTTTAGAGGGAGGGAAAAAATTAACCAAGTATCATATGAAATCAAAGAATTTTAGTGATAGAAATGTCCTTTTTTAATGGAGAAGGATACTGAAGCCCAGCCAGAATGCTGAAGGAGACGTAGAAGGTCAGCCTGACTGGACCCAGGTTTCCTGAGCCTCAGAGCAGAATCATTTTACGGTTCCGTAGACCCTCCCGTTGAAAGCAACTTAGTTTCCATACTTTTCTCTTATTCTGGAGAGAGACATGGTATTTTCAGCTCAGGTTTTTGTCTTAAGCTAGGATATAGAAAACTTTATGTAGTATGCGCAAGTTTGAATATATGAAGTTTGGTCTTGTGGTTAGTTTGGAGGCCATGAGGAAGGGGAGGTCTATGAAACAGGATAGGAAGAAGGGAAGAGGGAACGGAAGAAAGATAAGTAGAGTGATGGTCATGGGAAACAGGGCAAAGTGGGAGAGAAAACCACAAAGGGAGAGGGGAGGGAGTGCGACAGGCAGACAGGCAGAGAAGGGCTCTGGGAGTGTCAGAGTGCCTGCCAGGAGTTATGCCTTACCGTTGACTTGAATTATAGCTTCTGAACAGGATCACTTGCTTTCTACTACTATTCTGAAAGCTTGGTTAACTCTCTAAACATTCTCCATGGTTCTTCAACTGCTTGAAAACATATACCTTTGAGCCCCTCCTGTTTAACAGGTAACAAACAGAGAATTCTGCCAAGGGAGCATACAAAGTTTAACAAGAGTAGTAATAATCAGAGCAGATCATCCTTAAGTCTTAAGAAAATCAGATTATTGGGCCATTCTCTCACTCTAAGTGTCTACCCTACTTTGAAGAAAGGACATTGAATTTCAGTCTGTCTTTTATTGTGGGGTTTGTAATGAATACTGGATTCCTTAAAATAGAAAGTTCTTGAATAGTAAAGAGATATTTTGAAATTTAAGCATTATGACCTATCTTCACTTGAGAAACACACCCTACAAAAAGGAAAACTTGCTTTCAGTCATGAATGTGAAATTATTTAAAACAGTGGTGACCTGCTTGTGACTATGTCTACTCTACACTTGATCATAAACATGAGAAGTTTCTATCACACTCTATTTGTGCTCACTCTTTCCAGAAAACTTCTTATCCAATAATATAACCAATTCAGAAAACATTTATCTTCTTCACATTCGTGTAAGACACTGTTCCAAAAAAAGAGCAAATCATTTTATGTTTATTTGTAGCCCAATTCAAAACGGATTCGCCTTACTGCTTGTTCTTTGTGCCGACTTTTCTCATAATCTCTGTGGATAGCTGAGGCATCAGTGACTGACAACCAAGGTATTTAATGGGCAGTGGGTGTTCAGATTCACCACTGGAATTGTACTTCCTCTAGTATTTTCACCCAGCTTGGCCTGATCCTAAAATTGCTGCTCACTTTTATTAATCTAGTCAGTCGTCACCTGAATATAAAATTTGGACATTGGCCTCAGTGGCATCAAAGATACATGCTGTCATATGTAGGTACAGTGCTCGATAGAGAAAGATGGGGCCCACAATTACTGCCTGATGGGCTTATAATTCGGTTGAGAAGACAGAGCATGTGCATAAGGGAAAAATATTTTTTGGTGCCACAATTTTTGTCATGTATTTTTTTGTTCTATGGGGAAAGGAAAAACATTTTAATGTTAATGTTTATTTAATAGATACTAGTATAGCTTTGAAGCTTGATTTTCTTTCCAATGATTAGAAACCAAACTTATGGGAAAAATATGGATATTCTTATTCTATTCAATTATACCTCCCTGAAGCGAGCATGTCACATAAACTATCTCATTTCATCATCATAACACTGCCTATGAAATAGATACTATTATCCTCATTTTGTGGATTAAGAATTTGAGGCTCAAAGAATTTAAGTTGCTTGCCCAATCATTTTAATTCCTCTTTATTTTGGTAGAAACAGACATTTTTGTCATCTTTGATGAAGTTGTGTGTGTGTGCACTTAAAATCTTTCTGTTATTATCTTGTTGAAAAAACACCCAATTCAATTACTGACCATGTTTGAAATACTTCTTATATAGCCCATGTGCATTTTTTTCATAAATGTGACTTATTTTCATTTGAGAGGATACTTAGCCTCCAGTTGGAGAAATAAATTTAACTTACAGGAATGGAGAAACCAGAGACATGCACAAATCGGTGTGTTTCTTAAAAGAGAGTTCTAATTATAAAGACCTCTTAAATCGAAAAGCTTTTCGCTTCGGTATAAGCCATTGACTGTGTGAAACATGGGGTTTTACGTTAAAGGAGGTGCTTTGGATGAATTGCTTGAAGCTTTGTGATTCTCTGCAAAGATATTACAGGAGAAGATCAACTGAGAAGAGGCTTGCTGCTATAGATTAGAATAATACATCAACAAAGGGGGAATGCTGGTGCAGTAATGTTAGAAAGAATTTGTACACAGAAGAAAAGATACCTGAAAGAAAAGAATACAAATATGTACATTCTAATCTATACTGTATGTGCATACATATACAATCTAACATGTAAACATAGATATATTTTAGGCAAGTGATTCAAGTAACCCTGTTTATGCATATTTCTAGCTATATACATTACTTTGGCCAGTTGCCATGTAGAAATCAATTAAAGAATTAATTCATTATTTAACATGTATTAAACCCCTCTGACGTATAAGCACTGTGCCTGGTGATAGGGATATATTAATAAAAAAGATAGTCTTCAGCCTTAAGAAGTTCACAGCATAATGGGGAAGAGGTATTATTGCAGGGATGCAATGGAAGAGACATTTACAGAGAGTTCCCTGTAAATGGTCCCAGAGGATGGATATCATGGAATGCTTTCTGGAGCTGAGTCTTGAAGAACAAGCAGCTGTTAGTCAAAAGGAAATGATGAGAGATGAAGCCCTGTCTAGGACACAGCATGAAGAAAGGCCAGGAGTTTGAAACAGAATGATGTGTGCAATCTAGGGTTGCCGAAATACCTTGACAGGGAGAACACAGAGTTGAGAATGGAGAGACAGCCAGATCTAGAAGGGCTAACTGGACTGGAAACCCCCAGTATGATGGACCTTCCCAGGGTTTAAGGCATGTGGCTCCTTCTAGTAGCTGTGCAGAGAATGGCTTTTAGGTTTTTAGCATTTAGGATCCAGTTTAAGAGGCTCTCGTACTGATGTAGGCCAAAGATGCTAAGGGTTTGAACCAGAGTTGTAATGGAGACTGAGAGGTGGCAGAGGATTTAAGTAATGTTTAGGAGGTAAAATTAAGAAGACCTGGTGCTTATTTGGATGTTGGAGGGATCGATCAGGCTTTCTCAGAGTTTTAGCTTGGGTGACGGGATGTGTGTTTGTATGTGTTTGGGGTGGTGGTGCAGGAAGGCTGGGCTGGAAAGGCTGGGCAGTTTGGGGGTGTGGTCAGGTTAGTTTAAGGTGTCTGTGGTTTATCTCAGAAAAGTTGATCAGCACATGGATGTTTCATTCTGCAACTTGGGAAAAGAGGCCTCTGGTTGACAGTTGTCAACCTACTGTAGTACCAAATTGAATGAACAACCTCTTTGGTATATTTCATTGCACTGCCTCTTTCTCCTTATATTCCAAAATAAAGACTTAAATCTCAGTAAATACACAGTAAATAATGTGATACCTCCTGATTGTATATCAACAACAGAGCAACCACATACCATAGGAAATGCTCTAGGAAAAATGCAAATAACCAAATGGTTGTTGTTGCTTTCTTTCAGCTGTGTCTGTGGAGATGCCTGTCGCAAAGAGATATTGCTTCAGTTGACCTTCCCTCAGCTTGTACTTTGAAGGACCCTAGCACTACAGTTTTGCCTAGTTCAAAATGGCAGAAAAGGCTCCCCCTGGCTTAAACAGGAAGACTTCAAGGTCGACACTTTCTCTTCCGCCAGAACCTGTGGACATTATTAGGAGCAAATCGTGTTCTAGGAGAGTCAAAATCAACGTGGGGGGCCTCAACCATGAAGTTCTGTGGAGAACGTTGGACCGACTACCAAGGACACGCTTGGGGAAGCTTCGAGACTGCAACACACATGAGAGCCTCCTGGAAGTGTGTGATGACTATAATCTGAATGAGAATGAATATTTCTTTGATCGGCATCCAGGAGCCTTCACTTCCATTTTAAATTTCTACCGGACAGGGAAACTCCACATGATGGAAGAAATGTGTGCTCTCTCTTTTGGCCAAGAGCTTGATTACTGGGGGATTGATGAGATTTATTTAGAGTCCTGCTGCCAAGCCAGATATCATCAAAAGAAAGAGCAAATGAATGAAGAACTGAGGCGCGAGGCAGAGACGATGAGAGAGCGGGAGGGAGAAGAGTTTGATAATACCTGCTGCCCTGAGAAAAGGAAGAAATTATGGGACTTGCTGGAGAAACCGAACTCATCAGTAGCTGCAAAGGTATGAAAAGTATGGTGTTGCTTTCCTGTGCACGGTCAGAAAAGTTGGTGCTTACATTCGAGAGAGTTTACTTTTCTTGATTTAAGATGTTTCCGTAAGGCAGAGCAAAGTGTATCTACACAGACAGTAAACAATCCTTTCCAAAATCTTATTTAAATATATTTGTTTTTCTTGTGTAATGTCATAAAATGGCATCATCCTTTCATAAATACAGTCATCTATAGGAACGCGCCTGGGCAAAGAGCGTTTTGGTTTCCTTGGTGCCATATGATGTTGGTGACTTGGGAGTTGAGGAGAAAGCACTAGCTCAGACTTGTCAGGCATGGAGTCTTGCAGAGGGACAGGGCCTGGGTATCATCGTGAATAAAGGGAAGGTCTGTCATTGAAAGTAGAGGAGATGCCTCCTGGCCTGGTTCTGTGGAGATTCAGGGGACGAAGGTAAGTATGTCCCCATGTACCTCACAAAACTTCACACGAGGAAGAGTCTATCTTACTATGCCATGTAAAGGAGTCAGTGTCCAAAGTGCATCCATTTTCCTCCCCTTGTGAGGTCTATTCTTGCAATGACGTTTCTGACTCTTGATGCATAATCGCTTCACAATTGTGGTATTATTGTATCTGAGTCCATAAACTGCTTAAAATGAAGGTAAACTCATATTTTTCCATTGTGTCTGCATATATCCAAATCTTAGAGTAAATTTTAAAATCTTATAGTCTTGTGCTAATTTCAGCATTTAATTCAATTGCTTGATTCTGTTTATCTAATTTTATTTAGAGCTGTTAGCTCAAATAGCTAACATCCCCATATATTTAGTTCTGCATTGCAATATGAATTATAAGTAAAAAGTCAAAAGAGTCATCTGTAGCCACAGGAGCATAGAATCATTGTTTCGTTCATATTAGATGAAAATGGAATATGGAATGGAGAAGGGAAAAGAGCGTGTCATCCTATGGATTGTTTTGATTACTTACATTTTTTCAGTCATCCTCTGTCCTATAAACAATAATGATTACAGAAATATAATAGATTGTATGTCACTTTTGACTGGAAATTAAGATTCTACGTGACAAAATACAACACGTTAATAATTTAAATAATCAGCTGAATACAGATGACCATAAAGCTGCTTCTTGTACTGTTTGATATGTCAGTTTTGTGTATTATTGACTTCTCTAGGTATTTTACTTTCTGGCCAGGACATGGAACTACATGAAATAATTTTTTTTTCATATTTTGTATAAAATGCATATTTTGTGGAAAATGGAAGACTTCAACGTTTGTTTGTTTTTTTGTAGTTACCAATTTGTTTACTTTTGCTTTACTTGTAAGTAGAAATAGATGTGCTATATTTGTGGATTTGGGTTGAGAAAGGCTACTGCTGTTTCCAGTGTTGAGTGTTTACATAGGTATTTGAGTTGTGACTAAAAGTATGGAGTAAATTTTGAAAGTAAATAAGTACTTGGGATTTAAATGAGTATTCAGGGTGTTAAATCAACTCTTTCAAGTCTTTAGGCAACTGAGGAATAAATCACCTATCCAACAACAGTTCTAGAAGGAGTTAGAAAACTATGTAAAAATAAGCAAAAAATCAAAGAAAATCTGCACATCGTTATCAACACATATCTAAAGTTAATGCTGTTACAGAAAAATTTAAAATTATACCTATATTTCTTCTTCTGAATTTCTAGTAAGGATGAAATAGAGTCAAGGACCTCATTTCCTAGATAGGGGATTTCATTTAATCTCTACATTTTAGAAGAAGCAACTACTCCTGGTTCTCTAAGAAGGTAGTGATGATAGTGCCTATTGGCCTATTATAATATACTTATGTACTCCTATGCATTGGACAGATTATTTAAATGTGCTTTAAATTATGTATGTATAGGTAAGAGATCTACCTACAAACTATATCCAGCAGCTAAGGTTCACCGGCTTTGGGAAATTTTATGCAGTTATGAATAATAAATTTGTTTAAAATTATTAATCAAGCTAACAATCTTTGCTAGCCTAAGTAAATTCTTCATGAAATTTTCATAAAGGATTCATGTTTATTTGAATGTCTACATTTTTCTCTCTGAATGGTGAGATATTATGGAAATGATTTGCGACATATTATATGGTAATTTAGTCAAAGTATTGTTCGTTTGTGTGAGATAAAGTCATATAACATTATTTTTCTGGGACCATTTTTGGTTAGGGGAGTGCTAATGCTGGATATGCATGAATAATATTTTTACAACTTAGAAACAAGTAGTTTTTTAAAAACTGCATATGATGCTACTCTAGGCCTCACTATTTATTTTCTATTAGGGGTATATCGGTATCCTACATATGATATGAAGCTCTTGTATAGAAAGGCTTTACTTGTAATCTATGTGTTTTTCCTAACTTGGTTAGGAGGTAAGAGGTATTTGGAGGAGAAGATGGGTTTGCCTTACCTTTTCAGTTACGCTTATGCAGCTTAGTAGTTCAGTTGCACATACAGGGAATGCTCTAAATTTGCTGTGGCCTTTAAAGTAGATACTTTGAAAGGCAATCCCTTCTCTCCAGAATTTAAAACATATTCTCTTAGCTTAAACAGGGATTTCTATCCTGTGGTCTGGAGCTCAAGGCTCTAGTTTAGACTAAGAGTCAACAAGGGTACAGGCAAACATAAAAATATGTATACTCAAGGCTGCTCGTTATAGTAGTGCTTATAATAAAGAAAGAAAGGAAGGAGGAAGGAAAGAAAGAAGGAAAATGGAAACAATCTAAATACCTAACAATAGGGGATTGGGTAAAATACATTATGTTAAGTTCATTAATTTCCTGCTATTAATTAGCAGCGGTATTGTAGCTCTGACATGCTGAAGCAGATTACCAAGCAGTGTGTAGAGTATGAGTCTATTTTTGTAAAAAGTAAATACATGAGTATGTATCATTACGTATAGAAGTGCAGAAAAAACAAGTCTGGAAACTTATACATCAAAATGTTAACAATGATGACTTCTAGATGATAGGGTTATACTTATTTGTTTGTTTTTTTTGTTTTATTATATTTTATAATTTGCTTATAATATTTCTGTAATTAGTAAATGATAGGTTATAGTAAGACTCTTTGCCAGATCCCTAGTATAGAAAGAAAACCCTAATCCTTTTTATCAGGTGTTTCACAATACAGACATCTATCTGTTCATTCAAGCAGAATAAATAATGATCGGCTAAGTAATAATTGTTCAGCACATGCCATGTGCATCCACTATGATATAAAAATCATCACAAGGCCCATTGATCTGTCATATATTATCTTTGAGTATGACCCTGACAGTAACAATTTGGCTCTTACATAAAATGTTTCTTGGTGTGATATAAATAGCCACTTCTATTTATTAAAGTTTCCCGTATATAATAACTGGGGGAAAAAAAAGCCAAAACAGGGTTTAAAAATTGTGGTATATTTGAAATGTTCATATTTAACAACTTAACATTTTTTATGCTTACATAGAGTACCATGAAATATTATTGTACTTTTCACAAAATAATGACAGCATGGACAAAAATTATTTCATAGTTCTCTGGGGTGTGGTATAATCTAGCAAGTAGACACGAGTTTATATCTGTATCATGGATTTTGTCTTCTCTCAATCCTATTTGTGTATTGTGGTGACTATATAATCTCATGTAGAGATAATGTACAATGTTGAAATTTGAGGCTATTTGTGAATGTGTGGCCCAGCCACATGGGCTCAGGGGATGGCTGGACAAATCTCTGGATCACCACTACGTGAAATTGCTGGCTCTGGTCGCCTTTCATAGGGGCGTGTAAGGGGAGGAGACGGGCTTCAACTGGCTGCCAGTCCCTGTAGAATTAGATTTGGTCCTGTACCTCTTCCAGGCCAGGTCCATTTTCTCTGCCTCTGGATTGGAAACATGTTTCTCTCTTTTCTTTGACCTCTTCTCAAAGGAACTGCAGTAGCTATTCCCCTTTAATTATTGCTTACAGAGACCTCAGTCTAAGAGGTGTCTGAAATGGGTTCTAGGTCCTGCAGTAGTAGCATTTGGGATGATTCACAGACCGGAAGTAACACTGTCCACCTGATGTCTGAAAGATAGTGGACTCCTGAGTACAGGGACTTTTTTCTCCATTGCTCACAGTCAAGAACGAAGGAAATCAGCCAGGTCCAGACCAGAATAGCTGAGCCCTCTGAGGCAGACCTCAGCATGGGCACAGGATGGATGCCGTATGCAAGGCAGTGCTGGCCAACAAGCCAAGGTCAGGTGTAAGGTCAGGAAGCTAGAAAGTAAATAGCCCTTATTGAAGAAGATCAATATAAGGCAAACTCTCCAGAAAGTCCTTTCTGTCATCAGAACTAGTACAAAATTTATTCTTCATAATTTTACTTCTCTTAATATTAGCAATATTCTCCCCAGACCTTTTAGGAGACCCTGAGCCATCTAATAGCTTTGTTGAGGCAAGATACAGGGTAGTAGGGTGGGGGCACTACTTTGTTATCTGTTTCCCTCTTCTAATTTCTTTCCTCATCCACTTTAATCTTTTTCCCATCTTTTCTCTCTCTTGCTTTCTGTCTTTGGCCTTTGTTTCTTCAGGAAATGGCTCCATTTTAGCTTGAGGAAAGAGGGAATGATTGAATGGAGAAGTGTTTTTCAACCTGGCTTCATTAACATTTCCCTAAGGAAAGTTTTTAAATTAAATTTAAAGTCTCCCTAATGAGAGAAATTTAATACCGAGGAATAAGATTTTGTCAGACAGGGTTGAGCTTTGGAAGGCCACAAATTATTGTAATATCTAAGTTTTTTTTTACTCTCACCAATTTTCTTCCCTGGGGGGGTGATATTGCTCCCTTTGAAAATACATGGAATTAGGGGAAGGAGATGGCCTCCTTTCCTGCAGTGGCTCATTACATCCAACACCCACATGGACTTCATCGTTGGCGAGGCACACCGCAGCACCCAAAGCAAGTGTGGGAAGGGCTGGGGAGGCCTCAGTCATCCCTGGAGCAGGGGGTGACCCGGTTGTGGCAAATGTAGAGAGTCTTTGACCCCTGAAGAGCCAGGGGTCAAAGACTTTGAGATCCCCCAGTGATGGCACCTATTTGGTTGCCAAATTGATGATAAATCCTTGAGAACCACACTTTAGGGTGTGGGCCTTTCAAGCCGTAGAAATAATAAAGAGAAATAAACCAAAGCAAAAAACTTTGTGTACTCATCAAAGGAAAAAGAATGCACATCAATCTCATTCTATTTATATTATATGTACCAGTTGTTTTAATGCATTGAATGCAAGAAAGAAAGGCTTTGGAAGAGAACCATAAATGATGGCCTTTTAGTTCAAAAACTGAACTTTCACGTTTCACTTAAATGTATATAGACAACCAAATGAACAACTCTGGCTCTATAAAACTCTCAGGTGACATTCTTAGTGATAAACAACAATAATAGCCATTGAAACCATAAAAGGGCCAAAAAGACCAACTGATGCAGTGTGAGCACACACACAATCTCCCTCCATCGAGGCACAGCACTCTAATTCATATCTCGGATAGACAACGGCCTAATTAGTGTGCTAATCATGCTGTTCCTCTGTTGTTTACTGTTTTCCCTTCTTTTCCTTTCCTTTCTACATCGACTCTAAGGATTAAGTTTGCTCTCCTGATAACACAGCACAAGAACCAAAGGTGTTAGTAGGAATTTAAAAGAACTTGCCTAGTCTGTAGAGGTTTAGCTTGGAGATAAGTTCTCTTTGCTTTCTTATTTATGCCATCCATAATTCTACAGGTTGAAGTTAGGAAGAATTGCCTGGAAGAAATTAGGAATAATGAAATAAAACAGATAAGAAAGAAAACAATACTGTGTTGTTTCTCAAATATTTTTTAATTCCAGCGGTCCTATTTCTAGATCCTTGCTTCTTGGTTTTCCCTGGAAATGTGCCAGTCTCTGCCCACTTGGTCTCATTTAGTCAGAGAGAGAAGGGTAAGAAAAGAGGAGGAAGTTCATAAAAATCTCACATCCCACATCCTCTTACCTAGGATGCCACAGGTTCTGGTTTTCCTGAGATAGTCCTGATTTATGCTTTTTGTCCCAGTCTAATTAATACCATCTCCTTTCCCTCTTAAAAGCGTCCCAGTTCGGACAATAAATTATATGGCCACCTTAAATGTGACTATATTCTTGACAAAAATAAATCACCCAAGGATCATGCATTTTCCAATTCCTCTTTGTTTCTTGGTTACATCTGAAGAGGGTCAGTCTTAATTTTCAAGAAGTTTTTCCATGTCTTTAGAAAAATCATTAGTTTCCATTAATATTAATGGAAGACTTTCAGATTGCTGTCAAGCTTGATTTTTTAAAGCTCACTAAGTAATTATCATTTTCAACATATAAAAAAAAAACACAAAGATTTCTTTCTACTTAATGTTATCACAAAACAGAGTGCATTGGCAGTATTTAAATGCTCTGGTGTTGAAAATTCATGTATACTGCTTTGGTTTTTAACAGATTTGTTTTCTTTCTTTCAAATGAGAGACATTATAAAGTGAATGATCTACTATTTTAGATAAGTATTATGAAGGAATGGTCACAATATTTAATACTCTCTACTTTGGAAGACTCTAGAAGGGAGTGAATAATGTTTTTGATCAAGTGTTTTTATCTGAGCTTTATTTTTCATTAAAAAAAGAAAAAAAAACCTCCAAATACTTTCCAAATTCTAAGAGCTTATAAGGAAAATTCCAGTGGTGCATATGCCTTCACCTCAGACAGCTTCCCTCTATTATTTATATTTTAGGATTTATGTTCTTTAGCAGAACTTTTTTTCTGAAAGTTCTAGTAATTACATGGAAGTACAGTCATGTTACTGCTTTCATTCCTCAAGGCGATGTTAAGTCATTGCTTCATCCATATTTATTTGTATTGTTACTATTTAACTTTTCCACCCATCATTTCTTAGAGTATTGTGGCCATCCTTATTATTATCAATTAGCATCCTTATTATTATAAAATATTAGTTAGGTACAGATATAACAGTAATGCTGAAACTGAACATGGAAAGATGGTATTTCCAGTCTGTCACTAATATTTTCCCTTTACGGGCTGCTTTTATATTCTGCAGAAATGTACAGTATATCGCCTGAAACTAATCTCTTCCCAGAGAACGTTTTAATATAATACTTTTTTATGGAATGTCAGATTAGCCAGTTTTTATTCAATATTGCATA
>JAQZBX010032704.1:0-25730 GCA_029593785.1 Cabassous unicinctus
CTTCAGTAACATTTTTATTTATTTATTTATTTACTTATTTATTATTATTTTTTAAAGCCATTGTGGAATTTTATTTTATTTTATTTTATTATTATTATTTTTCAAAGATTTATTTATTTACTTGATCCATTTTAACACCCCCTTCCCCATTTGCTGTTTTGTGTCCATTCGCTGGGCAATTCTCTGTGTCCGTTTCATCTCTTCTCATCCTCCTCCAGTCTTCACCAGGATTCGATCCTGAAGACCTCCCATGTAGGAGAGAGGTGTTCTAGCCATCTGTGCCACCTTGGCTTCTGGTTTTCGGGGCTTTTGGAGCATCTCGTCTTGTCTCTCTCCTTTTACATCATCATCTTGCTGCATGGCTCCCGGGGCCTGGCGGCTCACCGGCACACAGAGCCTGGCAGCCCATGCGCCTTCTATATATATTTTTTTATTTTACCGGGAGGTCCTGAGGATCGAACCCAGGTCCCTCCATATGGCAGACGGACGCCCAACCATCTGAGCCCAACATCCGCCCCCTTCAGTAACATTTTTAAATGAAAAGAATAAGCACAATAAAAACATGAAAACAAAGATGTGGCAGCCCTTTATTGAGAAAATAATAAAACATTATTGTATGACATGAAACACAAATAAATAGAGCTTACCAGGAGGAATATATATTTCAAATACATCAACACTTCCATGTTTTATCTATAAATTAATATAATTCCTATCAAAATCCCAAAAGAAGTTTTTGTGAAACTTCAAAAGTTTATTTAAAAATTTAAAAGGAAAAATAAAGACCAAAGAATAACCAATAAAAATTGAGAAAGAAAAGAAAAAGGAGTCAAGAATTATACTACAAGATAGGTGAAACAGTGTAGTATTACTGCAGACAAAGACAAATAGTCAAATGGGACAGAAAGAGAATTGAGAAACACACTCATACATTTATGTAAACTCACTTTGTGACAGAGCTGGCATCACAGAACAACAGGGAAAAGCTGGGCTATTTAACAAATTGTGCTGGCAACTGATATAGGAAAATGAAATTAGATCTTCAATTTCATAAGCAAAAAGTTAATTTAGATAGATAAAAGGCCTAAATGCAAAAAGCAAAGCTTTAACATTTTAAAGAAAAAATAAGAGCATCTTTATGACATTTTATAGGAAGAAGTCATTTAAATAAAACATAGAAAGTAGAAACAATAAAAAGAAAAGGTTGATAAATATGACTGCACTAATAAAATTTCTATATCACTAAAACCACAACAAACGAAAAGATAAGCAGCTGACTGTGAAAATATATTTGCAACAATATAAAAGCAAAACACTTATGCTAAGAATATATAAAGATTCTTCCTCAAATCAATGAAAATAACAGTAAAAATTTCAGTGGATAATTGGGCAAAATAGATTTAAGACCAATTCACAAAAGAAGTGCAAATGACCAATAATGTAAGAAAAGATGGTCAAAATCAGAAGTAATCTGGAATCAAAGAAAACCATAAGATACCATTTCACACCTATCTGATAAAAATTTAAAAGTCTGAGAAAAAAGGTGGTAGTGAGGAAATGGATAAATAGGAACTCTCTCATGATATGTAAATGGCACAATAACTATGGAGAATAATTCATTAATGTCAACAAAGAATATGAGACACATGCCCTACAACGCAGTCATTTTCTCCTACTTCTATAGCCTAGAAAACTCCCCCACATGTACAAAGAGGTATGCACAAGTGTGCTAACTTAAAGCTCTGCTTTTAACAGCAAAATATAATATAGTTTGGAATCAATATAAATGCCCATTAATCGGGGAATCAAACTCTGCAGTTAAAACATGGATTAAAACTTGAAATAATATTTTCAGTATAAACAGCAATTTAAAGGATATTAACTTTTGTATGATATCATTACTGAAAATTCTTAAAATAAATGAGACTATTATAGTGCTATGTACTTTGCATATATGCATATGTAGTAAAATATGGATGAGAAGGATAATGGTTACCTTGTGGAAGGGAGACAATGAGGGTGTTAAGGTGAAATTAAAAAGAGAACTTCAGTGGCATGTGGAATTGCTTTTCTTTCTTTAAAATATTAGAAGCACTTATGGAAAAATATTTATACTTGTTAAATTTGGGTGATGGGTCCAGGGTTTGTTATCTTAAAAAAAATTAAAATGTAAGATTTTGCTTCTCAACTCCAAAAGAGGTTGATAAGGCAGAGAGAGCCTGATAAATAGTTTTGATCTTCAGCAGTTAGAGCATAAAATCTCAATAAGTGCGTGTGCATTCAGTTTGCCTTAGGACAGAGAAGGACGGACTGCTGATTATTTGATGTAAGATTGTGGCAGGGATAATTTGATCATGGACCACTAGACTGATAGTTAGTAAATAGAAATTTCATTTTAATTGGTTTAATCTACGTACTGTTGCAAACATGGAAGATCTCAAAAAAACACAAATAATTTGCTTTAGAGTTGTCAGATAATATATATAAGATATCCAGTTAATGCTGGATTTCAGATAAATGACAAATTTCTTTAGCATAAGTATGCATGAATATACTGATATTAAGTAGTTATTTGTTGTTTATCTGAAATTAAAATTTAACTGGGTGTCCTGTATTTTTAATTATCAAATCTGGCAACCACTACCTTCCCTAGGTCTCCAATTGGGAAACAAAGTAAATTTGATTGGATAAGTTCATCTCATTATTGACTTCCTTTGTGTGCAAGCAATAAATAGAGAAAACATCAATCTCATCACCAAATATTGTAACAGTAGAATTTGGAGGCAAATCTTAAAGTGATAAAAAGGAAATTTTCAGATAAAAGTAGTGGTATACCTAGAGTGCTTGACACCCTGAACTGATCTTTTTTTTTTTTTCTAACAGCTTCCTCTTTTAATCTTCCCCTATTAATAACATTTTACAATAGTGTGGTAACAGCAATTTAAAAATAAATTTCCATTTTAAATATTAAGCACAAATAAAAACTCCCAGTGATCACACAAAATGACAGAATTGAAGTAACTGAAGTTCTGTTGTTTGTCTTTATGATCACAGCACTGTCACAGTTTATGGAGACTCTTCAATTTAAATGCAGGAATATGTAGCATCTATATTTAAGACACAAAGTGCTGCTGAAGTGAGTTCAAGGGATTCTAAACCACTGTGAATTTACTCTTGAAAGAAACATGTGTAGCTGATTCTGTGTGTGCTGGGGCCTAACTAGATAACTGGGACTTCTCCAAATTAACTTTCATGTATAATAGATGTGCTAATTTGAAGTTAACTTACGTTCTCAATAGTTACCTTAGAAACTGTTTAGAATTCGTACTAGCAAAATATCTTTTCCAGAGAAGAGTATCACCTTATCACAGACATTGTTTAGATTTGCTAGTGCATGGTGATAATAAAAAGCATCAGGCTAACGCTTAGTATTTAATATTATTATTATTTTTAACAACTCTCTCTTCAGGCACAGCACCTCTTTATTGCCTGCACCCCCAACCCCGCTCCACTCCCCTTGCCCTACCCTCACATGAAAGGAATTATTTTACCTACACATTCTCTGTGGAGATGAGCTCATGGCTACAGGTCCACAATGACTCGTTAAGTGATTCTAGCTCTTTGCAAGTGCCCCTTAAATTTCTGAGGAGGCAAAATGGTGGAAAAATAAGTAAGCTCTCTGACCGATACCACCTACTGCCCCAGTCCCACAGGACACAAGCCATTTGAACTGGGTGGCTCGCTAATGTGATGTTTACATAGAAGATCATTATCTTCATCATCATGATCACCATCCTAAATCGGGCCTTTATTTGCAGAAGTTCCCATACTACTGTGTGCAGTAGTGAGACAGACACACCCTTTATCTGGAAGGCATAAGGACTGGCAAAGCCCCCCCACCCCACCCAAACACATATGACCTATAAAACAGCATTTGACCAACTCAAAAACTATTTATGTAGTAAACTCTTAAGTATCAAAGTTAATGGAATACAGACCTGATAACCATCCTGGAGAGGCTGATTATTATAAAACCCAGACCTTACGTTAACCAATAGTTTCAACCTTGTTTCCTGTCGGTTTCTGTGACCCTTTTGTTTACTGAAAAGTCTATTGAGGACATAACCCTGGCCAGTCTGAGGTATCAGATGGGAAGAATCAACAGATAGTTGAAGAATTTAATGTCACCAGCTTTCTTTGCCTACTTACTGAGCCATTCTTGGAAGACTAAGGATATAGAGCTATTGGTTCACACAATGGCAGAAGTCCCCAATTCTACAGTCATAAAACTCTCCCAAACTCTCCCACTCCCTCCATAGTCTCTACCAGGGCTCTCTCCTTCCAGACATTCTAAATGAATAACTGGGCTTTTTATAAGTATTATTACCCAAATTAGGAAGGGAGATGGACATGCAGAAAAATGATTATGAGGTCATGTTTATTAGTCATGAACATACAAAACAAATAATTCTTTCCAAATGCTATGCAGATGGATTTATATTCTTAGTAACAGTGCATAGGAAAAGTTTTCCAGAAACTCTAAACTCAAATGTTGGACACATTAGTCCTGAAGTATAGTGTATCTGTGAACCATAGCTGGTGTGTACAAAAAGCCACCACCAACTCTATGAAGTTAAATCAGTGCTTCTTAGCAAATGATTTCAGGACTCTCAAGAACTTCCATTCACCCACAAGTTCTCTCATCACTGGACTAGCTGACTCCTTAAATTGCACCCCTCAATATTCATACCGACAGCTTAAGAGTTTCTTCACTGCCAAAATGCAAGTTTTCTTCAGAAAGTAAATGCAGTAAGCAACATTAGTCATTTAAATCTTAGTGGAACATGAGTACAGGACCAGCTCTCTATCTGCTTTTACAAAATGATTGCCTTAAAAGGTCTTTAGTACTCAGATTTGTATGTTTTCAATTATTTCATTATATGAGAGAAATCTGACTGAAAAATTCCTTTGGCTAGCTTTTATTTTGCATATCTATCCAGATGTTAGGTAATATTTACATGTAAGAATTTGGCTTCCACATTCCTTTGGTGATTTTTTGTTTTTTGAGGCAAATTCTGGGAATACTAAAAAAGACATAAATGTACACGTCAGTGTGGTTAATCCTGGATTTGTGCTCACATGCAAGATGTGTTCCTAGCGATTAAAGTTCAGAGCAGAGTTAGTAGCGATATGTGAATTTTTTCAGCAAAAATTTGATTAAATGGAACATTCTGGAAGTAAAAATATTAAATTCTTAAAACATAGCATATTTTAAAATTAAAAATCTTTTCAAAATATAATTCACCTTTATCTGAATTCATCTTAGCATTAAATTTAGTTTTTCATTGAAATTCCAGTATGATTTATACTTTATTCCCTGCCAAAATTGAAATATCTTATAGGAGATAGAATACCTTAAAGCCTATAATTAAGTTTTGTAAACAAAATAATAAAGAGAAAAAAGTCATGTATAATATCCTCACTTATAAAAATCACAGTTAGCATTTTGCAGAACTAATTTATATTCTTCTAGTCTTTTCTCATATGCAGATATGTATTTTTAACATAGTTGTAAACAAAGTATAAATAAAATTTTATAGTGATTTTTCAATGAACTTTGTAAGAACAATTTTTCATGTTTTATATGGGTTTCATACCTATAATTTTAATTAGAACAAAATAGTACAATGAATTACTTAACATTTCCCCTGTGGTTGAATATATAGTATTTAAATGCCAACTTTCAATTTACAAATGGTGCTGTGGTTAATTTCTTCATGTATGTAGCTTTTTACAAATCTAAGATTCCAAGAAATAAAATTCTGATTCCAAGGGATAAAATTCTGTCAGAGAATGTAAGCATTTTTAAGACTCTTGATACATATCGTCAATTTGCTTTACAAAAGTGTACTTTTTACCAATTCAAATGGCCACAGTAATGCATTAAAGTTGCCACTAACTTAACAGAATTCACCAAATATAGTTTAATCATTTTCTGATGAATCAGAATCATTATTATCAGTGGTATGTGAGCATAAAGAGTTAAAGGGTCATGAACCTCCAGAGAAATTCTGGGACTGATAAAGGACTTGATGAAGGAAAAAGCTGTTTTCTTTTCTTTTTCGTTTTGGTGGGGAAGAGAAGTGGTACCTTTCCCTCCTTATTAAGATCAAATGAAATGTGGCAGATGAATGACTTTCTGGCCAATGTATTAAAAAACGTCTTGCTATAAAAATTAATAAGTCAAATCTGAAGCAACCTCTTCTCAAGATTTTCTTTCCACCCACTAAAACATCATATTCTACCTTTATTGTTACTACCAGTGTGCTTTGAGTTATAGCACCGTCAGAAATATAACCTGTGTTTACTAAATGTCTCTGTTGACCACAAGCTGCTCCCTGCCAGCTTGCACCCAGCATTTTTGCCTTTGGCTTGGTGATAGAGCCAGATTCTAGCTGAAGTTCTCAGTATGATGCTGTCATTGCATCATAGCAGAGCTACTGCTGCATGATTGTTGTGCCTTTAGCAGGGCTGGCACAAGTCTTTAGGGACTTCTGATCTCTGATTGAAACTTGCCCTCCTAATCTTCAGAGTTTCTTAGGTCCTTTGGACACTGGTTTTTGTCCCCACTTTCTGTTCTTTCCTGAAGAAATGCTTGCTGTTCTACTTCTTTTTTATAGTTGACTGCAGGTCTTGGCCACCATTTTGCATGTATTCAAATCCCAGTTGTCACATACTAAGGCTTACCCTTATGCAAGTTATGTAACATTTCACTTTGGTTTCCCAATCTGAAAAATAGAAATGTTACCTATTATTCTCCTACAAGCAAAGACGGTTTGAATCCCATTCCCTAAACACATTTTTATAAGACATCTAAGTTTATTTCCTGTATTGGTTTCTGACTCTAAGCTCCAGTGCCTGGCCAGTAAGGACATTGTTGGACCCACTAACTTCACAACTGACGTGGTCATCTTTGGCACCTGCAGTCATCCTAGATGCATTCCAGAGCTGTTCCTCCTGCTCATGTGCTTCTGCCCTGGAGAAGAGTCCTCGGTCTAGAGATCTCCCTCTTGCCCAATCTGGGGAATGTGTAGGTCTGTGTGTTGGGGGGTGAGAGGTAAGAATGTCCAACTGCTGTTTCATCTGGAGGAATAATTCCACTCTTGACTCTTACAAACCATATCTAAGAGGATATTAAGGAAAATGGGTTTAGCTTTTAAAAAACAAATCCAGAGAGTCTTGCTGACTACTTCTGCTTTCTGCTCTTTCCTGAAGAAATGACAAGCAGAATTTGCTAATTTCATGAGTGAGTGAAAGAAGGGGGCCAAGACAAGGAGAAAAAAATTCAATGATTAATACCTCAAAGTATTATCTAGCAGTATGGGATTTAATGAGAGTCCCTTTCCACTTCCTTTCTTCTCTTTGTATTTACTGTTTTCCGTTTCTTCTGTTTCCTGCTTGTTATTTGCAAAAATCTGGTGGTGAGAAGTGCTGAATAGTCTTTTATAATCTTCTCAAGCCAATCATAATGCCCCATTTCCTTATGAGTGCTGAACTGACCAATCAATGTATCAGGTCTTTGGCTCCTCTTTGCTGTCATTCATTAGTTACTGAAAATTTAGTACTGCTTCAAAAGAGGAATTTGTTTCATTTTTCTGGCTACTCCTGGGTCTAGAATTGTTCCAGAAGCCTTAAGGTTCTGGGAATCTAGACATTGGAAAGCTGGGGTTTTCTGTGTCATGCCTCTACATGTTTTCTCGGGATGAACTGACCAAAAGATTCAAAGTAGTATACCACTTTTACTCTGTGGGCACTTAGCAAATACCTCTTGACTAGTTAGCAACAATTCCTGGTCCACTTGGGGGAAAATGGCAGGTAAAATAAATTAGCTAGACCATCATGCCTACTGAGTTACCCGAGGGAAGAGTTATTAGTGGCTACACACAGCAAATGAAAATAGACATCTGGTCAGGAAAACCTGAAGAGAGAGGGGCTATTGGGGCTGCTTTCGGTAAACACTTTCACGAGGTATTTCAGTACTATGCAAAGGGAGTGTTTGAGGTAAGATTTTTTGGAAATCATCGGAAAAAAGCCCTTATTACCAACAGAGAGGTCATTGAAATCTGAATTACTAGTTTAAAATATGATGTCAGAGTACTTTCTCTTTTCCAGCTCAGAACTGTTCTTGCCCTAAGGAAAGGGAGGCTGCTCCATGAAGCAGCCATTCTTATTTTAAAGGACTCGGAAGCAACATTCAAGTAACAACACAACAACGTTCAATGCTTATTTGGTTCATTTGTTTATTTGTTTGCCAGCACTAATGGCGCTTTACTCTGGCGAAAGTGAAAGTATAGCTCTATATAAGCTGACTTTGAATTTCTCTTAGAGTCTAGACTTTCCATTATTTTGGAAAGGGAGGTGAGCATATGTTCCTCTATATTCATGCATATTTATGACCTCTGGATGGAAAGTCTTTTTCTAAGATGAGGATCTTGCCCTGATGCCTTCTGCCAACATTTGGGGTTCTAGCCAAAATTCTCAGGAAAGTTGACAGCCTGGTTTATCCCTGTAGGGTATTAGTCACCCTATAAAACTTTAGAAGTATTTATATCAGCTTTACAAAACACCTCTTCTATCTGAGAGAGAAAGGCAACCCCTTTCACTTAGCTTGAAAGGAAAAAAAAAAAAATCAAAAGCCAAACTGAGACGATGTAAACCTGCACGTATGAAAGATCACCTTTAAAATGATGTGTAAATGCAGGGCCTTCTGAGTTCCCCTTGCATATGTAGCTCATGAATCACATGCACTTTATTTCAGTTCATTTTAGCTTTTACAACAACCAGAAGAGCTGTGCTGGGGTCACTAACTGCCTTCTGCTAACTACAGCTGATCAATATTACTAAGCAAACAAGGAGGGACAGGAAAAATGGAGGAGAGTTGCGTGGAGGAGGGGAGAGCAGGGTGACAAACATCCACATTTCTACAGTTCTAGGAAATGTTTTATGCCAATGCATGTTTTATGTCAATCAAACATATAAAAATTATTGTGGCTGCATCAGGCCATAAAGATGCACTTTTAAACTCTTAAAAATAAGGTACCGTAATTACATCTTATGGAACTGTGCGCCCCACGAGTCCTTTGCTGTTTTTAAGATACCCGTGGTGAATGAGGTAAAGTAAGGGGAAGGGAGTGGGGAGAGAAACTCTTTGAGTTCTGTGTGCAGAAAAATGCAAAAGTTGTCCAGATTTGCATGTAGAAGATCTCTCTCTCCCTCCCTCCCTTTCTCTCTCTCTCTCTCTCTCTCTGATTTATTAGCTTTAATAACTGTGGAATCTCTCTCAACTTTGGATTTGAGAACGAAGTCAGTACAGTTGAAGAATATTTTTTTCGCTGAAGTAATCTCAGGTGGTGTCAGTCATCTGGTAAAAGTGAAACAGCTTTGGTTCTTTTTCTTTCTTACTTTTAACCCTTAACTAATGATCCTAGAAAATTCTGTTTAAAATAGAACTTTGGTGCCTTTTTTGGCAAAAATCTCTTTTCAGAAAGTGGTAATAAACTTGGACATCAGAAGTTTTGTAGTTGAATTTCCTAGTTTTATTTAACAGCTCTGGGGACTTCATTTCAGAGAAGTTAGTTCACCAACAGTAAAGCTTAGCAGAGATGCAGCTGAGGTGATGGGTGAGGCTGGGGGTGGCCCTTCAGGTTTTGTGGTGGGAAGTGGACTGATCTGGCAGCAGTAGGGCCGTGTCCTCCTTTTGAAATGGAGAGATTTTTATGATTGTCTCCTTTTGTCTTATGGTTCCTTAATCTCTCTTATTTTAAATTTGCCCAGACCTTTGCCAGACAAGAACAAAGACCTAGGACTCAGGAGTTGATGGAGAAAGTATTGTCTTTGCCCTTAACTAGTGATGTGTGCAAGACACATCACTTTCCCTCTATTGGTTTCATAAGTGTCTTCTTTAAAGCAAGTGGATTTAAGTGGATGGTCACAAAACATCTTTAAACAAACCCTCAGGTTTCAGTTGAAGGCAAGTGTGTAGGGAGGCCCAATGTTGTGGGCTCTGTTGACAGGTTACTATATTACTGGAGATGAATTGCTTCATGTAATCCCAAATGTATGTGTCTTGGTGGAGCAGAATATGTAGTGAATAGGCTTAGTTAACATATACCAATCCTATCAGAGACGGCCTGTTTGCGGGGCACCATTGGCTTAATGCTACTGTCATAGAAAGACCTCCGAAGTTGTGATTCATCTAAGCCATAAGGGATATCCACACTTAAATTGGAAAATCGAATCTCTCTAGTATAGTTCTATAGACAGGAAGAAAATGAAAAAAAAAAAGCTTAAAAAGGCATTTATATGTATATTTTTAAATTTTTTTAATTTGAGAAGTTGTAAGTTTACTGAAAAATCATGTTAAAAAAATGCAGCATTCCAATATACCCCCTTATCATTAACACTGTGCATTAGTGTGGTACATTTGTTATAATTCATGAAAGAACATTTTTATACTTGTGCTATTAACTATAGTCCATCATTTACAATAGGGTTCACTCTGTTATACAGTCCTATGTTTTATCTTTTAATTTTTATAATAGTAATTTATACTACCTAAAACTTCCCTTTTTAACCACATTCACATATACAATTCAGTGCTGTTAATTACACTCACACTATTGTGCTACCATCACCACCATCCATTTCCAAAACTGTACGATTAACTTAAATAGAACTCCTGTACTAATTAAACATTAACTCCCCCTTCCCCATCTCCAATCCAGCTCCATGTAACCTATAGTCTAGATTCTAACTCTATGAGTTGTCTTATTCTAATTGTTTCATATTAATAAGACCATACAATATTTGTCCTTTTATGTCTGGCTTATTTCATTCAACATAATGTCTCCAATGCATGTTGTGACATGTATCAGGACTTCATTCCTTTTTAGGGCTGAATAATATTCCATTGTATGTATATATCACATTTTGTTTATGGATTCATTGGCTGGTGGACACTTGGGTTGCTTCCATCTTTTGGAAATTGTGAATAATGCTGTTATGAACATCAGTGTGCAATTATCTGTTCAAGTCCCTGCTTTCAATTCTTCTTGGTATATACCTAGTAGAAGGATTCCCAGGTCATATGGCAATTCTATACTTAGCTTTCTGAGGAACTCCCAAACTGTCTTCCACAGTGGCTGCAGTATTTTATATTCCCACCAGCAATGAATAAGTGTTCCTATTTTTCCACATCCTTTCCAACACTTATAATTTTGCATTTTTTGACAAGTCAATTTTACTGATACATATTAATAAATCATTCAATTCATCCAGAGTGTACAATCAATGGTATTTGGTATAATGACATAGTTGCGCATTCATCACTTCAATCATTATTAGAGCATTTTGATTATTTCCATAATAATAAACAAAAAACAGACAAGAAACTTCTTCACCTCTCAATCTCTCTGTTTCCTCTGCTGTACATAAGCTGCTATTTCTGGCTATTCTTGCACAATTATGTATTTATTTATTTATTTAGCAGTTTCATTGAGATATAATCACATACCCTATGATCTATTTAAAGTGAATAATCAATGGCTTTTAGTATAATCACAATGTTGTGCATTCATCATCACTAAAAATTTTAGAATTATTTCATTTCCCTGAAAAGAAAAACTCCATACCCCTTAGCATGCCTTCCCTAGCCCTACATAACCACTAATCAAATTTCATTTTTATAAATTGATTTATATTTCCATTTTGTATAAATGGAATCATACAATATATTCTAATTATTAACTCTATGAGTTTACACAATATATTTAGTTCATAGTAAAGCAATCACACAATATTTGTCCTTTTGTGTCTGGCTTGCTTCACTCAACATAATGTCCTCCAGATTGATCCATGTTGTCATATGCTTTACAACTTCATTTCTTCTTACAACTGCATAATATTCCATTGTGTGAATACACCACAGTTTATTTATCCATTCATCAGTTGATGGACACCTGAGTTGTTTCCAACTTTTGTCAATTGTGAATAACACCACTATGAACATAGGTGTGCAGATAACTATTCATGTCACTGCTCTTAGTTCTTCTGAGTATATACCCAATAGTGATATTGCAGGGTCATGTGGCAAATCTATGTTAAACTTCTTTAGGAACTGCCAAACAGTCCTCCACAGTGGCTGTACTATTCTGCATTTCCACCAACAGTGAATAAGTGTTCCTATCTCTCCACATCCTCTTCAACACTTGTAATTTTCCATTTTTTAAAATAATAGTCATTCTAGTGGGTGTGAAATAGTATCTCATTGTGGTTTTGTTTGCATTTCCCTAGTAGCTAGTGACGCTGACCGTCTCTTCATGTGCTTTTTAGCCATTTGTATATCCTCCTTGGAGAAATGTCAATTCAAGTCTTTTGCCCATTTCTTAGTTTGTTTGTTTTTTTATTGTAGAGTTGTAGGATTTTAAAAATATATTCTGTATAGTAAACCCTTGTAGGATATGAGGTTTCCAAGTATTTTCTCCCATTGTGTAGTATGTCTTTTCACTTTTGTTATAAAGTCCTTTCATGCACAAAAGTTTTTAATTTTGAAGAGGTCCTATTTATCTATTTTTTTCTTTCATTTCTTGTGCTTTGGGTGTAAAGTCTAAGAAACCATTGCCTAAAGATGCTTCCCTACATTTTCTTGTAGGAGTTTTATATTCCTGTTTCTTATATTTAGGTGTTTGACCAATTTTTGGTTAATTTTTGTATGTGGTGTGAGATAGGGTTCCTCCTTCATTGTTTTACATATGGATATCCAGTTCTCCCAGCACCATTTGGTGAAGAAACTATTCTTTCCCAATTTATGGGACTTGGCAGCCTTGTCAAAAATCAATTAGCTATAGATGTGAAGGACTATTTCTAAACTCTCAATTTGATTCCATTGGCCTACATATCTACCCAAGTGCTAATGCCATGCTGTTTTGATCACTGTAGCCTTATAATGCACTTTAAAGTCAGAAAGTGTGGGTCCTCCAACTTCGTTCTTCTTTTTCAATGTGCTTTCAGCTATTTAGGGCCCTTTACCCTTCCAAAGAAATTTGATAATTGGCTTTTTCATTTCTGCAAATTATGCTGTTGGAATTTTGATTGGGATCTGTAAATCTGTTGAATCTATAAATCATTTTGGGTACTATTGACATCTTAACAATATTTAATCTTCCAATCAATGAGCATGGAATGTCCTTTCATTTATTTAACTCTTCTTTGATTGTTTTAAAGCAAAGTTTGATAGTTTTCCATGTATAAGTCCTTTATATCTTTGGTTAAATTTATTCCTAGATATTTGATTCTTTTAATTGCTATTATAAACAGAAATTTTTTCTTGATTTCCTCCTCAGATTGCTCATAACTAGTGTGTAGAAACACTGCTGATTTTTGTGTGTTGATCTTGTATCCCGCTACTTTGCTGAATTCGTTTATTAGGTCTAGTAGCTTTGTTGTAGATTTTTCAGGACTTTCTATGTATAAGCTCGTGTCATCTTCAAATAGTGAAATTTTACTTCCTTTTCAATATGGATGCCTTTTATTTCTTTTTCTTGCTTAACTGCTCTGGCTAGAACTTCCAGTACAATATTGAGTAACAGTGGTGACAGTGGGCATCTTTCTCTTGTTCCAGGTCTTAGAAGGAAAGCTTGTCTTTCACCATTAAATAGGATGCTAGCTGTGGTCTTTTCATATATGCCCTTTATCATGTTGAGGAAGTTTCCTTCTATTCCAAGTCTTCTACGTGTTTTTTTAATCAAGAAAGGATGCTGGATTTTGTCAAATACCTTTTTTGTATCAATTGAGATGATCATGTGTTTTGTTCTCTTTGTGTTGTTGATGTGATATATTATAATAATTGGTTTTCTCTCTTTTGGTTACCCTTATTGAAGATCTGCATTTCTCACACTACTCCAAGCCATTCTCTCCTGTCTTTTAGTAATTTAGTAATTCTTTTAGGGCAGGCTTTTGTTGATGGACTCCCTCAGTTTCTGTTTATCTGTGAATATTTTAAACTCTCCTTCATTTTTGAAGAACAGTTTTGCTGGATAAAGAATTTTTGACTGACATTTTTTCTCTTTCAGTACCTTAAATATATTACACCATTGCCTTCTCACCTCTGCAGTTTCTGACGAGAAATTGCCACTTTGTCTTACTGAAGATCCCTTGGATGTGACTTATCACTTATCTCTTGCTGCTTTCAGAATTCTCTATCTTTGGCATTTGACATTCTAATTAGTATCTCTATTAGGATTTTTTTTTTTAAGCATTTAAGCATTGCACTTCTTGGACATGTATAATTATGTCTTTCCTAAGAGTTGGGAAATTTCCAGCCATTATTTCCTCAAATGTTCTTTCCACCTCTTTTCCCTACTCTTCTCCTTCTGGGATACCCAGAATATGTATGTTTGTGTGCTTCATACTGTCAATTAAATCTCTGGGACACTGTTCAATTTTTTTCTCTTCTTTTCTCACTGTATGATTTTGATTGTCCTGTCTTCTAGTTTGCTGATTCCTTCTTCTGCCTGTTCAAATTTGTTGTTGTATGCCTCTAGTGTATTTTTAATCTCCATTATTTTGCCTTTCATCCCTAGGATTTCTGTTTTGTTTCTTTTTATACTTTCTAATTCTTCCTTATGCTCACATATTATCTTCTTAATATCCTTTAGCTCGGTATCCATATTTTCCTTCATCTCCTTATTTGTTTGAACTTCTTTGATTAGTTGTTCCAAATTCTGCATCTCCTCTAAGTTTTAATTTGTTCTCTTACTGAGCCATATCTTCCTTAGTTTCTTAGTATGGCTTGTAATTCTTTTGCTGATGTCTGGGCATCTGATTACTTAATGATTTATATTTGAAGTTCTGTTTCTCCCTCTTGTCTAGGATTTCATTTTGATTAGCTTTGTGCTACTGTTATTTTTTGATGCTTGGTCCAACTTATTCTGGCCCTTTAGAGGAGCCTGTGTATAACTGTTCAAATTTTCTCAGCTCTTACTCATCTGACTCTTGTCCTTGATATGTAGTATACTTTTTAAGATTGCAGTTTTTGTGCAATTTTTTTTTCCTCCTGGAGAAAGCTTCCTTTCCTCTGCTCCTTCTCTGGGAACCTGATCTGTTTGGTTTGTTTTTGTGCAGAATTTTCTCTCCAGTTCCTATGATTTGTTTAAATTCTGACCCTTACTCAGTGTCCCCTTTTCCTTATACTTTTCAGTTCTGGGACCCATCCTGTCTTATGACAGTTAAGTACTCCCCACACACACCCTTTATTTTTTCTGTGAGGCTTTTCTGGCTCCAGTTTCTTCCCTATTATGGTATCCCACCCTGGGGACCCATATGGAGTCAGTCCAGAAAGGTGGATCAATTCAGAAAAGTCCATTTTGTGTGTAGGTGGTGTTTAGTCAGCCAAAGGGGGTGCTGATGCAAAGTACCAGAATTCTGTTGGTTTTTATAAAGGCTATTTAAAGGGTAAAAGCTTAGCATTACAAGGCCCTAAAGAATCCAACTCAAGGTTGATTTCTCGCCCAAAGTCAGTTGCTGTATGTTGAAGCAAGATAGTGGGCCTGGTCTCTCCTTCCTTAGCTGCTCAGCTGCTCTGTTCTCTTCAGCTGCAAACTATCAGGTGAATGGCTCCTCTCTCACGGGGGCTGCAGTATCAAAATCGTCTTCCATGTCCATGGAGTTCTCTCTCTTTTCTTGCGTATCTGCTTCTGTCTCCTTGATTGAGTGTCCATTTATATAGCCCACCAAGAGGATGGGGACTCAACCCTGAGTTGCCCTAATGACGTAGTTGACCCAAAACCCTAATCTTGATTTAATTAAGTAAATGTAAAACCTTTGAATTTAATATAGTCAAAGGGTATCATGCCCAGAGGAACAGACCAGTTTACAAACATAGTATCTTTTTTGTGTGTGTGTAATTCATAAATTATCTTAAACTGCCACAAGTGGTACAGCCAACAGAAACTGGATTGAATGTGTGCAGCTTTTGCCAGTAGGTTCTCTCTTAATATCTCCCTCTCTTTCTCTAGCTCTCTCTCTCCCCGCTCCCACCCCGTGGGACCCTTTCACATGCAACATGCTTCAGTGGCTTATGTTCCACCCTGGCTGTCTGTAGATTTGTGTCCCTGTGCCTGGATATGTGTGGGATTCTAACTCACTGCTGTGAGTAGCTCTATAGTCTGTACCTGCTGCAAGAGGGACCTAGACCATACTGCTGCTGTATGACTCTTAAGCTGTATGGGACTGAGTGGGGAAGGTCTGGATTGCCAGGTCCCAGATAGAAATTTCCTACCTGATCTTGGAGATTATTTTTCTTTTTCTTTGATTCAGCATTTGTGGAGTCCTTCTCCAGTTTCTATGGTTGTCCAGGGTTCAAAACAAGTGGGAGGGAAGCGGGTGTGGCTCAATCGATAGAGCTCCCGTTTACCATATGGGAGGCCCCGGGTTCACTTCCTGGGGCCTCCTTGTGAGGGCCGGCCGGCCCGCGCGGTGCAGTGGGCTGATGCAGCAAGACCTCACAACAGGAAGTGGGTGTGGCTCAATCGATGGAGCCCCCGTTTACCATATGGGAGGCTCCAGGTTCGCTTCCTGGGGCCTCCTTGTGAGGGCAGACCAGCCCGCGCGGCGCGGTGGGCTGATGCAGCAGGACCTCACAGCAAGGGGGAGATAAGCAGACACGGAAAAAACACACAGCGAATGGACACAGCAGACACAAGCAGCAAGGGGGGGGCATAAATAAATAAATAAATAAATCTTTACAAAAAAAAAACAAGTGGGATTTGTCCCTTTTTTTAGATTCTAAGGTGAAACTTTTCCAGGGGATGTTCTTATGTTGCCATGTTGATGACATCACTCCAAAAAAGGCATTTATACTTAAACATCAAATAAATTGCCTTCTTTGAGTTTACTAGGGATGAAGACTACAAAGAAACTACAAGACTTAACTTAAGGACTTACATTATAAAGTAGTCCTTGGTGTAAACCACTTGGTGTCACCAACAAAAATCTAGCATTTCTGGTCATCATACAGCCCTACTTGGATAAGGGGGTCTCCCCCAAATTTTCTTGGTAAAACATAATTTATTTTTAGTGGGTTGACTTCCTTTAAGTTTGGGAAGGTTTGTAATCAAGTATAAAAATATTTAGAAGAACACAGTCTACATAGCTGTAAATCCCTCCAAATTTCAATACCTTACAACAAAACAAAAATCGTTTTCACTGAACTAATAGTGAGTGATTTTCTGGAGCTGAGGGTATGAACCTAGGTGCCTTCACTTTATAGCTAAGGTGTCTAGTGTTCATGTACAAAACCAAGATCATGGTCAAAATGGAAGAGAACAGAAGAGATTTTGAAAGCCAGCCTGGAATGACACGCACCACTCCCATTCACTCTCTGTTGACCAGAGTTAGACACCCAGTTAGGAAATGAGCGTTCCTAACAGAGGGGAAAAGAAATGCTTTGGTGTGCCATAGCATTGTCTCTGCTATAATTCACAAATTAATTTGCTCCCCCCAAACAAATCCATGGTACGATGTATCATTTTCATAGAAACACTGATTGGGCCTTGGGTAAAAGGATATATTTCCATGACAAGGTATGTAAATGAACAGAAGTGAAAGCAATGGGTTTTACCCTTTTATCCTGAGGTCCTCAAGTTTTATAATGTATCAATCATTTTAACAAGGCAGCAAGTGAAGGGGAGATTCAGCAGTTATATGGTTAATTTAGGTATTCGGAAAGGATAGATGGCCAAATTGGGTAATTTGAGTTCCTGGCTCCTGAAATATCCTCTTCAGCAGCCTGTAACATAAATTAAACAGATAATTGCTATATTATCTCTTCACTTAGTGTCAAGACTTAATTCCAGGATAGAGAAGGAAAAGACTGTCCCCAAATGCCAATATGTTTTGGAATTATTTTCCTAATAAATCATTTAGTTTTGATGCAATGATTTCACCCCAATAGAAACTATCCCTTTGGAAAGGGAAACTTTTTTTTTTTAATATAAGAAACAAGAATTTAGTTCTATGTACAGAATTATACATTTATTCCTTCTTTCAATAATACTATTTATCATGGATAAGTTATTTACCTATTGGTTAACAAGCCAAAAGAAAGATTTGCTTGCCTTTTCCAGATTTTAAAAAGTAAACATGTATTGGGCCTTTACTGCGTGCCATGTTATTAAACATGCATTGTGTGTCGGGTATTTTCATAAATTATTTTTGAACAGTCAATGCTGGATAAATTAAATCCAAATCTATTTTTGGTCTGAATTACATGGAAACAATTTTTATATAAAGTTATATGTTGATGGTTTTACTCATTGGATAAGCATTTCTGTGTGATTACTGGGTATAAAACTTAGTTAAGAATAATGTGGAAAAAAAAGGAAAGTAGCTCCTATTTTTGGGACGCTTAGTTTCAGAATACGTTCTACACTCAGAACTAAAAAGTCTCAGTTGCAGGCCCAAATTACCCATTATTCTATAATGCTTGTTGGCACAATAGAGTACAAATACTTAATCCCTAGTCCAGCATTGGGATAATTTAGGAGCATTAACTTTGGGAACTCAATCTTAAGCAATTTAATTCACCAAATTATGTCTAGGAACATTTTTTTTTAAAGTACCAGAATAAAACTTAAAAATCTCCACCAGTAAAAAAATGTTTCTACTTTTCTTACAAGAGTTTCCACATTGCCAGAATCCATTTGCAATAAACAGCTCCTACAACTATCAAGAATCCATTCACTGGTGTTATTGCACTCATGCAAAATGTATTTATGGTTTATTTTTCAAAATGTGTTCTTTCCCATATCATTTTAAAAATGAAAATCTTTCTTCATTTATGGCTGTCCTGGTAAATGCAAAAGTAGTCTAAAATAAGTACAAAAAAGTGCTATAGAATAAGATAATGTTCTTTTATAAAATTATATATTGGCTGTTATTCACCATAATTTATGAATTTGTAGATTTTGCCCAGGTTGATGGTTTTGTTATAAACCTAATGGTTGATGATGCCAGGGTAAGACAGCATGGTAAATTCAAGCATTGATGTGTCTCTTTCTACCTGAAATACACAGCAATAATAGATAAAACTTTGAAAAGAAACAGAAATAATGCATAGGCAAGCTCAAATATGAGACAGACAGCACTGTGGGCCAGAAATAGAACACACCAAGTATAGAGCAGATAACCCATACATCTTCTGGGTTCCAAGCCTGGAAGCAAAAATTAATTAGTGGTCAGGAGTTTACCCAGTGTTCCATAAAGGCGGCCAAAATTGCTCCAAGTAAGATGAGGACTGTATTAGTTTGCCAAAGGTTGCCAATGCAAAAATACCAGAAATGGGTTGGCTTTTATAATGGGAAATTTACTAAGGGTAAAAGCTTACAGTTCTGAGGCTGTGAAATGCCCAAATCAAGACATCAGTAGAGATTCTTTCTCACCAAAGTGAGCTACTGGTGATCCTGGCATCCTGCCACATGGCAAGGCAAGAAGGCCACCCATCCCTACTGAAGTCCCTGCCTTCCCCTCAAGGCTCACCATCTCCTGGAGCTTGGTTGTGGGCGACCAGGCATATAGCTTGTCTCTTTCTGGGCCTCTCTCTCAGCCTCGGCTGCTCTGCTTTCTCCCTGAGCCCAGCCTTGGGCCATCAGGCATATGGCTCATCTCTTCAGCCTTGAGCTGCTCCCTGGGCTCATCCTCTTGGGGGCTTTGCGCCTTAGTTTTGGTTGCTAGCAATCCTCGAGTCCTCTCTCTCACAGGCAGGATCAAAATGACCAAGTTCCCTTTTCTGTATGTCTTTCTCTATGTCTCCATTTATATAATGCTCCAGTAAGAGGGCAGAGACCCAATCTGCCTCACTGACATAGTCCAATCAAAAGTGATCTAATCAGGGTCCCTTAACCTAATCTAATGCAAAAGGGTATCACACTCACAGGATTGGATTAGTTCAAATCCTGGGATTTACCAAACTCAAACTGTCACATAGACAGAGACAGTTCTCGTGATTAAAGTCAGTGGCTTGGGGTGGAGGGCAGAAGCCCTTCCCTACCTGCCCTGCCTTCCCTGTCCTGCTCCATGAAAGCAAACAGGAAAAATGCCTGTCCCTGTCTTGGATTATGGCTTAGAATAGACCATAATAGGTAAAAGGTAAACATATATTAGATACCATGCCACTAACTGGAATTGAAAGAAGCTTCCTGCTAGCCTGGTGATTCAGTCTACTGTGTCCCTACGATTTCTGCAGGCCAAGGCCTGGAAATACCTTTGTAAGATCTGGTTATGAACAGGGCCCTGGAGAGCCAGACAGAGGGAGAAAGTGTTAGTAAGGAAAAAGGGAAACATTACATAACAACAAAAAAGAAGAGTGCACCAAGAATATGTTAAGAACTATGTATTTAAAAATATAGCATAGAAATAAACAAAACAAAATAGGTAAAATTATTAGGAGACATTGACAAATTCATAGACATAGAGATATTAATATTTTTCACTGTCTGTAACATGTATGTCTTAGAGTGTCCAGAATATTTGCTAATTCCCACTCACCAAGTACAATCAGCATGATGTCATCATTATAGGGGACCAGCATAAATCCCTGCAGAATGTCAGGAAAGAGATTATTCCATAGAGATAAAGAGACTATGACAAATAGTCAGAGAGTTGCCTGCTAGTTGCAAGTAAATGATGCCTGGTAGACTTTATTAACAAATAAAGAGAAAAAATTTCTCAATCACTGCTTGCCAGGTACCAGGGATATGTTGATATAATCCAGTTGAGACCACATCCAGAACCGCAGCTGTAGTTTGAGTCACACCTTGCTTAAGTTTATGATAACCCACTGTCACACTCCAAGATCCACATGTTTTAATAATAGTAATCCACCTATTATTTTGGGGTTTTCTACTTGGCCCTTCCTACCAGAGTAACCATTTCTCTGCAGGTCTAGAAACTAATTTAATAGGGGAATTCTACCAGTAGTTGAATATGTCTATGCCGTTTATGCATTCAGGCACTAAGGAAATAAATATGGGGTGGGCTCAGCAATCCTTTGGACATACTCAGGTCAAAAATCCACTTATTACTTCACCTCTCTGACTGCTCTATGACCACCATGTCATTTGGGACCACTAGAAATTAGCTGCAATTCAGAGCCAGTCTTCAGCATTCACTAAAGTCTGAATATGTCCTTTATTCCTATGACAAGTCACCCTGGCAAATAGTTACAGGTCCCTTTGGGAAAAGGTATAAGGAAGATTCATGGTGTCAATTTTTGGAAATGTAGCTGAATCCTTTTTCAAGCAGCCTTTGTCTCCTCTTCATTTAAGGGTTTCTGGGTCAATGAACTGGCTGAGGTGTGGGAGCTGAGTAAGAGATCAAGGTCTTCTATTTTGGTGATACAGATCAGGTCTCCATTCACCAGAGTTAAGAGTTTTTACTACTTATTAATATCAAGTAAGATGTTCATAGGCTGCATGTCTATTTCAATCATAGGGACATCATGACAAACCCACCACCACCAAAGCTCTTTGTGAGTCAAATTGTTCTGATTCTGCCACCCATTAGAGTAACTACACACATCTTGTTTCTGGCCGTTAATTGCTGCCACCATCATTGGAGAAAGGATCCAATTGTCTCCATAGAATTCAGGGAGATTTTTTCAATGGCAGCATCTGTCACTGTCATCCTTGGTCTGCAGAGAAGAATCAGTACAGAGTCTTTCAAGGATGTTGGTGCTCCCCTCACTAATGGATTTTTCAAAGCCTTGGTGAAAGGAATGTCTGCTGGACTCACTAGAAAACAGAGTTAAGGATGGGTGACCAGACCACACTTAATAAATCTCCAGCATTCTTATCTCTCTATGCCTATGGTTTTCTTCCTCCATAGTTTGCCAAGGAAGTTGTGGCATATCAAGTTTATTTAACATGTGCCACAATTGAATCTAGATTTCAATTAACCAATTGAGCAACCTGTTAGAGACTAGGTCTGAAAGCAGTAAAATGTATGGTGTGATCTTGAGGGCAATCAGCTTTCCACTGCAGAGAAATTATCCCAGTGGGTGTCATTAATATTCTTTAGACAAGGAAAGGCTAATATCCTAAGGCAAGGGAGGAAAGGTTGCTCCTGGTGAAAAGGGATGCTTGGTGGGATTCAGTGATTCAATATCTACTCACATGTCCAGAAACCAATCTCAGCGTTCTATTCTTTCCAGATTAATGCTGTAACTTTAACACAAGAGGCATAGCAAGGCTATAAATTAATTCTGTGTTGTAATTTGTCACTAAAAGAATAAGATCTTAGTTTTTAGAAATCACAGTCATGTAGCTACAAGGAATAAGGATTCTTTCACAGCATGCCAATTTTTCTAACAATCTTTAGATTCAAAGCAATCCTAGTCAAAATCCTGACAGGTCAGTGATAACTTAGATTTCTGGCTTTGAAAGTGAGGTATACAATTATGGTATCCATTAGCCTTAGAGAAGGTGGTCTGTAGAGATTTTGAGTGATCACTGAGGAAGTGGGATTTCCTGTTGGACAAAGCATCACAGCTTCTAAGCTTAGGTCTCAGCACCTCAGGTAGACGACAGATGAGCTTACTCAACAATTCTAGCATAATTTACGATCAATGGCTAATAACTGTAGGCAAATTAATTGTTCAACAATCAATGCTAATGACTAAATTTGGCATATTAAATGAATCAGCAGGGCAGAATGATTTAATTTCAAAAGTCTGAAATCCAGGTGCCCCCACTGGCTTGAGTGCTACTTAGCAGTGAATTACCTAACCTCTATTTTTTAAAATATTCAAGATAACAATTATATTGTGAGTTTCTGACAAAAAGAGGGAGGTTGAATGCCCTTGGATTTTCATTGTATTGTATTCAAGGAAGTCTCTTAAAAAAGACATCATTGATGAAGATGTTAATGGTTATGGTCACTGTTAGATGTTCCCTATTACAAGGCTCACAATATGTAATTAACAGACTGTGACATAAAGAAAAATAGCCCCCATCCAGGAACTGCATGACTGCTTGAGCAAACCATAGCCTACCTGCCTGAATGAAACCAACTATCTCCTCACAAGAGCAAAGGAACCACATGGTGATGTAGTAGAACGAGATAAGGATCTCCACTCCCTCCTGACCAAGGCTGCATCAGCCCTTCTTGCATTCCAAGAATACCCTATCTCCCAGCCCACTACCCCTAAGCATACAAGGGAAGGAATTTGCTTTTACAGCCCCTTACTGGCCCCAGGCTGTACTTGGACCCTAACCCCCTCCCCACCAACTAATGTTTCCAGCCTATTGATGTACTGAATAAATTCACATCTGCCCCTTCTGAGGATGGGCTGAAGTCTATTCTTCAGACTCCCTCTGCTGAGAGAGCTTCTCAATAAACTTCCTGCCTGCAGTTATCCCTCTCCGCATCCCAGTGAGCACAACTTTTCTCCAACATTTGGTACCGAAAACCTGGGACTGGGGTTGCATTGAGACTGATTGATTGGTAAGGAGTCTCCTCCCTGCCACTGCTGAATGCCCATCCAACACCGGACAGTTAAGGATTTCTCCTCTGGAGGATCCTGCTCTCTCTCTCCTTTTTCCATTGTCCAGGACAACCTGTTGAAAATCCTAGCACTAGGTCAGTGATCTTCACAATCCCTGAGGGCTACAGCATGTGGGAGGCCCACATCCTCGTGGGAAAAGACCCCTGGGCTCTGGAGATGTCTGGTACCAAGCATGATCTCCTGTTTCCTTGGGGATTTCTGACTGATTCAGGGATGCCTGTCTCACTTGGAATTTCCTACTGTTCTTTTTCTAGAAATCCTTAGTCTCACCCAAGTCACCAAAAATGGGGAATTCAATTTCAGCGCCCCTCCCCCCCCCAATCACACCTCTAGATTGTCTCCTTCATAATCTTAAAACTCTGAACCCGGAAAAAAAAAATCAAACCTAAGAAGTTCATTTTCTATTTGACCTCTGTGTGGCTGCAATGTGAATTGGACAATGAAAGTCAATGGCCAGAAAACAGCACTTTTGATTTCCAAATTCTCCAAGACTTAGAGAATTTCATCCAGCACAATGGCAAGTGGTCTGAAATTCCTTACGTTCAGGCATTCTTTTTCCTTCATAATCATCCCTCCCTTTGCCAGTCCTGTTCCTCTTATCAAATTCTTCTTTTATACCAAAAACTCTCTCAGAAACTTTCCTCCTCCTCCTCTCTCACATGCCCCAAATCCCCTGAAAACTTCGACTTTGATCCAGCTGATCAGGCTCCTCCTGCACCTCCTCCATATATGCCTCCAACATTGCCTCCACCCCCATTCTCCTCATCCTCTGTCTCTTATTCCTCTTCCTTCTCATCATCACTGTCTTCCGCCCCAACTTTCTCCCCTCCTCATACAGGCACCAGGGCCGGCACTCGCCTCCACTCCCCACCCCCTTCCACACACAGAAAACCCTTCTTCCGACTCCGATCCCTCCGATCATGTCCCTCCTCCATTGCCACCCCCTGAACTTATTCCATCCTCCTCCCATTCCCCCACACCTCCCCCTGAACCTGCTCCCTTCTTCCCACCCACCACCCACTCTTGAGCCCAAATCCCTGCTCTCAGGCCTCCTTCCCCTGTTCCTGTCCTCTCTCTGCAGAAAGTGGCTGAGGCAGAAAGCATTATGCACATTCACGTCCCCTTCTCCCTTTCTGATCTCTCCCAAATCAAGCCCCATCTTGGGTCCTATTCCCCTGATCCTTCTCATTTTATCAAATATTTCAATACCCAGGTTAACAAAACTACAATTGCTCGCCTCTTACAAGCAAGCTTTTCACTGACTCCTAAGTCTGTCTAAGTGTACTCCTAAAAAGCAATAATCCAAAATATAGATATTAAATACCTGTCTATCTAAACTGCTAAATTAAAGCTTAACTGCATTTATAGTACTCAAATATTCCTAACTGTTGCTGATTACTAGTAAAAGTGTTTCCAAAAACAAGCTTGCATATTACAAGCAACACTGATTCCAGAAGACAAAAAAAATCTTAAAAGCAGTAAAATCAAAGATATAAAATAATGAAAAGCTTAAAAATAGCCATACCAAAGAAGTAAGAATTATGAGTCAAGTTAATGAGCTCTATGTTTCTGTTGGTGTGTCGTAATTCTTTTTGTGTTCATCTGTTTGTTCAGTGTATATATTTTTTAACCAATTTATTGAAGTGTATCATTCATACATGAACATATATAAACAATAAGTGTTCAGTAAACATTGTGAACTTACAAAACAAACACGTATAATATCATACAGGGCTCCCACACATCACCCCACCACAAATACTTTGCATTGTTGTGAAATATTTGTTAACAAATTATGAACGAGTATTGTCAAAGTATTACTACTGACTATAGTCCGTATCTTACTCTCCTATACTTTTTTTTAAGGATTTATTTATTTATTTATTTACTTTTGTCCATTTTTACCGCCCCTCCCCCCCCATTTTTGCAGCTTTTGTGTCCATTTGCTGGGCAACTCTTCGTGTCCATTTACTGCCCTCTCTTTTCATCCTTCTCCTCCCGTCTTCACTGGGATTCGATCCTCAGAACCTCCGATGTGGGAGAGAGGTGTCCTACCACCTGTGCCACCTTAGTTCCTGGTTATTCGGTGCGTCTCATCTTGGCTCTCCCTTGT
>JAQZBX010032705.1:0-25728 GCA_029593785.1 Cabassous unicinctus
GTGGAGCTGGTGGCCACTGGACATTTTGGGGGCAGGGAGAGGAGGGGCAGTTGAAATACGGGGGCTTTTTTGGGACTTTGGGGGTTGTCCTGAGTGGCATAGTGGCAACGGATGTAGGCCATTTTCCATCAGAATATACCATGCAGAACTGGGTAGGAGAGAGTGTGGTCTGTGATGTGAACAGTGGTGTATGCTTGGTGGCAAGGCCCCAGGATTTGTATATCCGTTTCGGGTTTTGTACCACACGGATGAGGAGTGGTGGTGTGGGATGTTGTTGTAGGTGTGGGCGGTGGGGAACATGGGAATCCCTGTAATTTCTGAGTAGTATTTAGGTAACCTATATTATCTTCTAGGAGACTTATGGTCTTGGCTTTTATGTTTAGGTCTTTGATCCATCTAGAGTTATGTTTTGTATAGGGCATGAGATGTTGATCCTCTTTCATTCTTTTGGGTATGGATATTCAGCTCCCCAGCCCCATTTGTTGAAGAGATGCTTCTGTCCTAGTTGAGTGAGCCTTGTGGCCAAATATGTGTGGGTGTATATCTGAACTCTCAAGTTGGTTCCATTGGTCACTATGTCTATCCTTGGGCCAATGCCATGCAAGTTTGACCACTGTAGCTTTGCAGTGATCTTTCAAGTCAGGTAGTGTGATTCCTCCAATTTTGTTTTTTATTTTCAAGATATTTTTCACTAGTCAAAGCCCTTTACCCTTCCGAATAAATTTGATAATTTACTTTCCCAGTTCAACAAAAAATTGTGTTGGAACTTTTGTTGGTATTGCATTAAGTCTGCAAATTTGTGTAGGATATACATCTTAATGATATTTAGTCTTCCAATCCATAACCATGGAATCTTCTTTAATTTATTTAGGTCTTATATGATTTCCTTTAGCAATGTTGTGTAGTTTTCTGTGTACAAGTCTTTTACATCTTTAATTAAATTCATTTCTAGATATTTGATTCTTTTAGTTGCTATTGTAAGTGGATTTTCTTGATTTCCTCTTCAGATTACTCATTATTTGTGTACAGAAATGCTACTGATTTTTGCATGTTTATATTATATCCACCACTTTATTGAACTTATTTATTAGCTTTAGAAAATTTGTTGTAGAATTTTTGGGAATTTCTACATACGGGGTCATATCACTTGGAAATAGTGAAAGTTTTGCTTCTTCCTTTCCAATTTTGGTGACTTTTTTTTTTTTCTTGCCTAAGTGCTCAAGCAAGTACTGAAAATGCAATGTAAAATAAGAGCAGTAACAGTGTGCATCGTGTCTTGTTCTAGATCTTAGATGGATAGCCTTGGTCTTTCACCATTGAGTGTGATGTTGGCTATGGATTTTTTCATATATGCCCTTTATCATGTTGAGAAAGTTTCCAACTAATCCTGTCTTTTGAAGTGTTTTTATCAAAAAAGGATGCTGTGTTTTGTAGAATGCCCTTTCTGCAATGATTGAGATGATCAAATGATTTTTCCCCTTTAATCTGTTGATGTGGTGTATTACATTGATGGATTTTCTTATAGCTGATTATGGTATATATTTGACTGATGTGTTGTTGGATTCAATTAACAAGTATTTTGTTGAGGATTTTTGCATCTAAATGCATTAGAGAAATTGATCTGTAGTTTTCTTTTCTTGTAGTATCTTTATGTGGCTTTGGTATTAGGGTGATTTTGGCATCATAGACGGAGTTATGTAATGTTCCATCTTCAATTATTTGAAAGGTTTTGAGCAGGATTAGTAGTAGTTCTTTCTGGAACTATTGGTAGAATTCACCTGTGAAACTGTTTGGTCCTCAGCTTTTCTTGTTTGGGAGGTTTTTGATGACTAGTTCAATCTCACTAGTTGTGATTGTTCTGTTGAGTCCGTGTCTTCTTTCATCAATGTATGTTGCTTGTGTGTTTCTAAAAATCCATCCATTTTAATCTAAATTGCCCATCTCATTGACATACAATTTTTCAAAGTATCTTCTTATGATAATCTTTGTTTCTGTGGGGTTAGTGGTGATATCCCTCTGTCATTTCTGATTTTATTTATTTGTATCTTCTCTATTTTTCTTTGTTGATACAGGTAAGGTTTTGTCAATTTTATTAATCTTCTCAAAGATCCAGCTTTTTGTTTTGTTAATTCTTTCCAGTATTTTTTAATTCTCAATTTCATTATATTTTATTCTAATCTTTATTTCCATCCTTCTTCTCACTTTGGGATTAGTTTGTTTTTGTTTTTCCAGTTCCTCCATGTGTGCAGTTATGTCTTTGTTATTAGCTCTTTCTTTTTCTTTTTTTTTTTTTAATGTAGGCATTTAGGGTTATAAATTTCCCTCTCAGCATGGGTTTAGCAGCATACAATACATTTTTATATGTTGTATTTTCATTGGTAGTCACTGATTTCTCTATCAATTTCCTCTTTGACCCACTGATTATTTAAGACAATGTTGTTTAACTTCCATATATTTGTGGCTATTTCAGTTCTTTATCCTTTATTGATTTCTAGCTTCATTCTATTTTGGTGGGAGAAAGTGTTTTGTATAATTTCAATCTTTCTAAATTATTTGAGACTTGTTCTATGACTCAGCATGTGGTCTATCCTGGAGAATGATCAATGAGCACTAGAGAAGAGTGTATATCCTGCTGCTTGTTAGTGTAATGTTCTGCATAATCTATTAGTTCTAGTTCCTCTAATTTTTTATTCAAGGTCTCTGTTACTTTACTGAGCCTCTGTCAAAATGTTCTGTCTAATGGTGATAATGATGTATTGAAGTCATCCAATATGATTCTAGAGGAATCTATTTCTCCCCTTAGTTTTGCCAATATTTGCTCCAAGTATTTTGGGGCTCTCTGATTGGCTGCATGAATATTTATGATTGTTCTTTCTTCTTGGTTGAGTACCCCTTTTATTAATATCTAGTGTCTTTATTTGTCTCTTAAAACAATTTTGAATTTAAAGTCTATTTTGTCTGATATTAGTATAGATACTCCTGCCTTTTTTGGTTACTGTTTGCAATTTCAACCTGTTTTCCAATCTTTCACTTGCAACCTGCTTGTGTCCATGTGTATAAGGTGAGTTACATGTAGACAACATATAGATGGGCCATATTTCTTCATCCATTCTGCCAGTCTGTGTCTCTTCATTGGAGAGTTTATTCCACTAACATTCAATGCTATTACTTTAAATGTAGTAGTTACTTTAGCCATTTTTTCTTCAGGCTTGCATATGTCATATTTTATTTTTCATTACTTTAATATTTATTTTTACAGAAGATTTAGAATGCATAAATGTTGCATCAAAAATATAGGGGATTTGCGTATACCCCACTCCTCCCCCTCAACACACAGTTTCCCATATTAACAATATCTTTCATTAGTGAGGTACATTTGTTACCACTGAAAACACATTGGTGCATTGCCACTAACCATGGACTATAGCTTACATTATTGTTTACACTTTGCACCACACAATTTTATAGGTTTTGACAAAATGTATTATGGCCTGTATCCATCATTGCGATATCACTCAGAACAATTCCAATGTCTGAGCAATGACCTATATTACACCTATTCTACCATTTCTCTCCTTTCAGAACCTCTGGCAACCATTGTCTTTACAGCAATGCTGCAAGTTCTTCCATTTCTAGAATAATGTCTATTTTAGTCCATAGTTGCATTCCACCTTTATGTTTGCTCGCTCATTTTATTTATTTTAAAATTAACTCAAAATGGATCCAGGACCTAAATTTAAAAGCTATAACCCTAAAAGTCCTGGATGAAAATGTAGGTCACACCATCAACATCTTGTAGTAGTTGGTAGTTGCTTAAACATCACAGCCAAAGCATGAACAATGGAAGAAAAATAGATACCTGGGACCACCTCATAATTAAATATTTTTGTTTTTCAAAAGACTTTGTCAAGAAAGTTAAAGGCCAGTCTACTCAATGGGAAAAAATATCTGGAAACCGCATATCCCATAAGGGTTTGATATCTATGTTACATAAAGAGATCATACAAGGCAATGACAAAAAGACAAGCAACCCAATTGAAAAATGGGAAAATACTTGAATAGATATTTCACCAATACAAAATACAAATTTCCAAAAAAACACTTGAAAAAAATGTTCAAAATCATTAGCTATTTTGGAAATGCAGATAAAAATTACATGAGATACCATTTCACACTGTAGACAATGGGCATAATTTAAAAACAGAAAGCTACAAATGCTGGAAAGGATGTGGATAAACAGGAACCCAACTTCACTGTTTGTGGGAATGTAGAATGGTGCAGATTCTGTGGAAGGCAGTTTGGCAATACTTCAAGAAACTGAATATAGAACTTCAGGATGATCCAGCAATCCCATTACTATGAATATTTTCAGAAAAACTGAAAGCAAGGATGTGAACAAATGTTTGCACATTGATAGTCATAGCAGTATTATTCAAAATTGCTAAAATATGGATCCAGCCTAAGTGTTCATCATCAATTAATGGATAAACAAAATGTTGTATATGCATGCAATGGAATATTTTTCAGCTTTAAGAAGAAGTAAAATTGTGATACACTTGACAAAACATGGATGTACTTAGAAGATATTATGTTGAGTGAAATAAATCAGGCAAAAAGGACAGTTTATTGTATGGTTTCAGTATTATGAACTAAATATATTGTATATTCCCATGGAGGTAAACTCCAGATTTACTCATCTTCCTATGCCATAATTTTTACAATTATTAATAAGGTAATTTTAAAAGTATGGAAATGAATAGAGATGATAGTAACACCTTATAGCAAGTATAACTAACAGTTCTTATTTATAAATGGGATTGTGGCTGAAAGGAGTAGTCTGTGGATGTAAATGTCAATTGAAAGGAAACTACAAACTAATCTAAGAAATGTGGTTATTTGGTGGTGGATGAAGATTGTGTTTAATAGTATAAATGTAAGAATTATTTTTTTATTACCAGTTGCTAAGAATATAGTGATACATGGGAAAATCAGGTGGTTGAGATTTAAAAGTATGAATATGTAGAAAAAGGAATTCCGGGATTATGTATTTCTACATAAAGGTACTGATACACATTGGTTGCATGATGAAACACATGTTTGCTCTATTATATATGAGGGTAAATAACTAGAAATAAATGAAGACATGCTGAGGACAGTTAAGGAGGTTTCCTGCTTGTGGCAGGAGAACACTAGCTTCTATAGTGCAGGTATAGAACAACGATTAAATGTATAACATGACTGTGTGTTTTCACAAAATTCAAAATTCTAAGGGTGGAGGAAAAATAAGTGATAAGCATTTAATTTCATGGTCTAATATGAGACAATTTATCACAATAGCTCATTGTTATAAATCTTAGATGATTCAAAATATGGTGAGAGCCATTCAGAGCTACTGATCTTAAGGATATATAAAGAGATGTTACAATTCAACAATAAAAAGACAAATGACCCAATTAAAAAATGGGCCAAAGACTTTGATATACATTTGTCCAAAGAAGAAATACAAATGGCAAAAATAAAGAACACATGAAGAAATGCTCAACATCACTAATGATTAGGGAAATGCAAATCAAAACTACAATGAGATATCATTTCACACCTATCAGAATGGCCACTATTTAAAAGATGGAGAAGTACAAGTGTTGGAGAGGATGTGGAGAGATAGGAACACTTATTCATTTTTGGTGGGAATGCAGAATGGTACAGACACTGTGGAGAACTGTTGGTCAGTTCCTAAGGAAGTTGAATATAGACTTGTCATGTGACCCTGCAATACCACTACTGAGTATATACCCAGAAGAACTGAGAGCAGTGACATGACCAGACATCGTACACTGATATTCCAGGCAACATTATTCATGATTGCCAAAAGTTGGAAACAACTTAGGTGTCCATCAACAGATAAATGGATAAACAAACTGTGGTCTATTCTCACAATGGAATATTATTCAGCTGTAAGAAAAAATGAAGTCATAAAGCATATGATAACATGAATGAACCTGGAGGATATTATGTTGCATGAAACAAGCCAGGCACAAAAGGAAAATACTGAATGATTGCATTACTATGAACAACATATCTTGTGTAACATATTGTTTGAGTCAAAAAAATTATATATATCCTGTACATTTAATTGAGAAATGTATATATTTATTCATCTGTGTTTATTTTTTAGTTCTTAATTATTTATATTTTCAATTATTAAATGTAAAAAATAAAGTTAAAAAAGGAGTAATAGAAATAGGTTCTATTATATAAACCTATAAAACAATATAAAATGTCAGAAAAATTTATTTTTGAAGGAGGCAAGCTTGACCTTACAAAATATCTGCTGATGAAATGACACAGAGTTTTAATTATTTTTTTCTTAGAACACTTCTATTTAATGAAAAAAATGCTTCTGGAACACTAACTAATTGAAGGTGAAAGACAAAACTATCCCATAAGTAATTATCCCATCAGAAATCCCTTAGGATATTGTCCATAATTTCCCAGTGCCTTGATTAAATAAAGTCATGGTTTTCATTTGCAAGATCCTTCTCAGGTATATCCAGCAGACCATAATAAGTCTTGTATTATAAGAAAAACTCAGTCACAGAACTAAGACATGTCATTAGCCCTTGTAGGCAGTAAGTGCATTGGTTTCATTTAGAAACGAATAATCGCTAGATATTAATTTTTATGAGGAACATTAAAATGTGATGCTGCATCATGTGAAGACCTAGGAAACATTATGGATAATTCAAACTACGTCACCAATTAAAAGAAAATAATGTGAATATAGTTGATTGTTGCAATACAACAAATATTTACCAATAATGCTCTGATTGTTAAGTTTTCATATATTGTGCCACTTAACCCTGGGCACATATTTTGAAACAGACAAGAGATTGTCATGAATCTCTTTCTATTTTAGAAGGGAAAATGAAAAATTTTTGCAGTGTTCAGGGATGAACACTGTAATCTAACTGGAACATCCACTGATCAAGCATCTGTGAGGACTTGTGTCTTGAGAGCTGCATGGTTGAAATAGTTTATTGAAATTTGAATCATGTTATATATTAGAGTTTTTTATCTTGCATCATCACTGTCACTAAGAAAATAGATGGGGTAGCTATTGTTTTCAATTTGGAATATTTGGGGGAATCTCAAAGCTGTTTATGAGCCTGATTTGAAGCATCAACATGAATTTATGATCACCCAGCTAACAAGATGCTAAATGGAGGAACTGTGTGGTGAAAGAGGGCTGCCTAATGGAGCTAGAAAACTGCCTTTTTTCTCCCAGTTTTGCGCAAAGCCAGGCTCACCCCATGACACTTGACTGGAGAGCAAGATCAACATTTTCAGATAATCCCCAAAGCCTAGAGAATCCTCAGTAGCCTCCTATAAGAACCACTGTATTTTCACATATTTGGATATCTGACACATGTGCTCATAGCCTCTCTGTAAGCAAAAGATTCATCTGGAGGAACCCATGGTAAGGTGAAAAATAAATTAGCAAAAGAATTTAATTCTAACTTCAGAAAAACATATTAGAGGAAAAACATTAGTAATTCACTTAATGATATTCATCTGAGTTTGGTTTATCATATAATAGGAACAAACAGTTGAAACAACATTAAGGTCTAATATTAAAATTTATATACATAAATTTTATTTCAATAAAATGTTTAAATTCTAGTACATGAAAATGATCTGGTGCAATTTTAACAGCAAGTCAAGAGGCAGACTAGGGATGCTTACTTTAAAGTAAAACATTTTGCTGTATATATTTACAAAAATAATGAGAATAATAACTACCAGAAGAGCAATGACAGTTTCTGGGTGTTAGATACAGATTTTCAATATATTTTTGCTCTACTAAAATATCCACAACATTAAATTTATTATTTTAACCATTTTATCTGTACAATTCCTTGTCATTAAGTACATTCAAAATGTTGGGCAACAATCACTATCATCTAGTTCCAGAAATTTTACATCATCATTTCTTTGGACTTTTCATGTGTATTCATAACACTGTATTTTCACAGAAATATATATAAAAAACTATATTTTAAGTTAAGAAAGAAAATGGATAGAAAAATAAAACATAAAAAGAGATATGGCAAAGGTGTTTTTGAAATTAAATTTCAAATAAATTATTTTTCAATAAATGTACTGAATCCTATTTAAGTCAGTTTCTGAAACTAACTCTCCTCCTCTCTCATGTAGGATGCCAGGATAAAGACTGTGTTTCTGTTTCTGTTTATAAATCAGCACCATGTTCCTATAGGTAAGTCCCCATGACACTCACATGTTTGAATAATGTGGATGCCCTCCACATTGACCTGTGTAATCTTGAGTAGCACACACTGCAGATGCAGATGCAGAATGTATTGGTAAGGGATAAATGTAGTTGAGGATTTGTCAAATACACCATGGATAAGCATTTTAGTCCAGCAAAGATGGTAGAGAAGAGTACTAGGTACTTCAAGGCTGGTAACTCCAGCAAATTCTGGAATGTGGGAGGCAGGTGAATGAATAATATCAGGTTAGATTAATGTCTGCTTTGGGCATGAAGAATTAGGGGTAAAACGTGGCATTAGTGATAACAACCGAGTGAAGGAAATCATATTGTTAGACTGCAAGTTAAAACAGTTCATTCACCCCCACTCACATGCAACCACAAGCATATACACATTTTCAGGGCAAAATATGTTCTCCTATGTATATGGAGTATTATCCTCACACTAGCTCCTAAAATAAAAAAAGAAAGCCACAATTCAGTGGTTTAACCAACATAAATATTTTAATTCATGCTCAAAAAACAGTCCAACATAGGTGGTTTCCTGGTCATTGTATCAGACAACTACACTCCTTCCAAATGAGGCCCCACCATCTTCTACACTTGTTTTCCAAGTTGCCCATCATGGGAGGGACACAACACCTCACCTTACATTGCTTTCTAGAGAAGGAAATGACATAGCCACAAATAATTGTAAAGGAGAAAGAGGACCGCAGTGCATCTTTTTTACCCCTGGCAATGAAGAATCAGTTGAGTGTAAAAAAAGACTGTTCAATGTGAAATCAGGAATGGATATAGATGCTCATTTTTGTACATGAAATGTGTTAGCAATAAACATAAAAAAATCATCTAAGATTTACAAATAGTTTATGGTAGCAAGTCTTACATTTTGTATGTTTTCTATGGTTTTCCCTCTGGAGTAAATATGTGAATATAATTGATGCAGGTTAGTTTCCATGGCTAACTTTGAGAATGTTTTAATAGAACACTGAAATATTTCTGCACTGATGTTTTGAAACTTTTATAAAGAAAAAAATGAATGAAAGTTTTAATTCATTATTGTTTTCTTTAACTCTTTCTCTTCATTTTAATTAGTTTCAACTGACAATAGGAAAGAACGAGACAGCAGAAATGGATTTTATTCTCTTGGTACCCTTCCCCAGCATGAAGCATGCTCACATCCACATTGGTGTGATCATCCTCATCTACCTTGCTCCCCTCACAGGGAATTCCATCCTGATTTTCCTCTTCCTGGGGCATTCTCAGCTTCACACACCCATTTACTTCTTTCTCAGCCAACTGTCCTTTATCAACTTGCTCTTCATCTTCCCCACTGTTCCCAAGATGGTCATGGACTTTTTCTCAGGGAAGAAAGCCATCTCAGACATAGCCTGTGGGACACAGATGTTTTTCTCTCTGATGCTGGGTGAAGCTGAGTGCATTATCCTGACTCTAATGTCCTGTGATAGCTATACGGCCATTTGGCCATCCACTGAGATATCCAGTCATCATGAACCAGAGGGTCTGCCAGAAGATGGTCACTGGGTCCTGGGTTGGGCATGCCCTAAATGCTGTAGTATAGGCTATCTATACTATGCACTTACCTAAATGTGGCCACAAGGAGATAGAACACTTTTTCTGTGAAATCATATCTATCTTGACTTTCTCCTGTATGGAAACCTCTGCCTATAAGTTGGAAATACTTGTAGGCATTGTGCTACTTTTCATTCCTCTTGTCATCATCTTTTCCTTCTACACTATCACCTTCATCACTTTTTTTTTAACATAAATGCACTAAAGGTGAGGAACAAATCTCTGTCCACCTGTTCATCCCATTTGATGGTTGTGGGGCCATTTTATGGTCTGGCCATCTTCACCTACATATCCCTGATTCCTCACACAATCCTGTTTAGGACAGGGCTGTATCAATATTCTTTTCAACCATCATCTCTATGTTGAACCCCTTTATTTATAGCCTGAGAAACAAAGAAGTTCTGGGGACATTGAGGAAGATACTGGAAAGGTGTCTCTTTTCAAATTCAAATCCCCAATCTTCTTATCTCATAAAATCTAATGAACTTTGAGTAATGTCTGCAAGTCAATACGTATGGGCATTATGTTCTCCATCTCTAAATATTTGTGGTCTTCTTTGATTTGTGGTCTACTTAAATTTCACTTATGTTTTACTTGTACAATTAATGTTCCTACATTCAATCAGAATGGATTTCTTTGTGTTACATTTAATTTTTTGTACCATACTTTTAATATATTTATCCTGAATTTAAAACACTTTGGGTGCATATGTTTGTACCAGCACAGTATTTACATTCAAAGCAAGCATATAAAACCTCTTCACAAATATTTAATAAAATTTCCCAACTTGTGAAATAGCACACAAATATATTATTTCACTTAACAACTATTCACTGATAATGTTTTTACTTAGATAAAACATTTCAGTGGAATAAGATATAAATAAAGATCTTAATTTCAGCATATAATAAATTCAGTATATAGGAGTTAGATTAAAAACAACTAAAATACCAGTAATTAATTATTACACAGATTATTATTAATAAAGAATATATATAATTTAGGCAGATATAATGTTTATGCTATTATTTTGAAAGAAGTAACAAGGTAGATAGACCACTAATTTCAATACACCGAATGATCAGTTTGCATCAGAAATTCTGTGTTATGGATGATTATTTACCTGTTCTTTTGTGTGTGTATGTGTGTGTGTGTAGTAGCTTTTCTTTTTCTTCAGTCCTGCAGGTTTTCCTAGAGCTCCTCTTATGAGAACACAGAATCCTTTCTTTTGGAAAATTGTTCCTTTCCAAGTGTACATTGCTCTACTGGGACAACCTTAAATATTCCATACCTCTAACCACATCTGTGGTCATCTAACCCAGGTATTGAGCCCATGAGCCTATTCTGTGAGTTTCATTGGAATGACCTCAATTGTAGTCAGAATAGTGACCCTCTTCTTCAGCTTGGACAAATAGTAAGAATTTGATTCCAGAACCACCAATCAAAGGGAAAAAAGGACCTAACTGCAGTAGATGATACTGAGATTAGCCAACAAATAGAAGCCAAGATGAGGTACAGTATTTGTGAGTGTGATAAAATGGTACTAGAAGTATTGATACAATATCTGTATACAGAAGTACCTCAGCAATGTTATTCCCATGGTATCCTGTAGTATAGGTTATCTATACTATGCACTTACCTAAATGTGGCCACAAGGAGATATAACACTTTTTCTGTGAAGTCATGGCTGATTTGCTGATGTGAAACACTTCTTCAGAACTTTGCCACAATGAATGGAAATTTCCCAGTTGGTGTTTTTTCCCTCAGCCTGTGAACTTTAGTGCAGATGATTTGAACAGAACTTTCAGCTAACCTAAGCTGGATATGTAACATGAGGAGCAATAAAACTTTCATTTAAAAATTATTTTAATGGTACTACTGTTTTTTTACACATTAAGCATTTTTCCCTTTTTAGAGAAGTTATGGGTATACAGAACAATCATGCATAAAATACAGAATTCCCACATACCACCATAAAAGTGATACCTTTCATTGCTGTGGAACATTCATTACAATTGATGCTATCACATTTTTATAATGGTATTATAAAATATAGTCCATGTTTAACTCAATGTTCACTACTTGCATGGTAGAACTGCATGTTTTTTTTTAGATTTTATTCTGTTACCATATATAAAATCTAACATCTTCCCTTTAAATCACATTCAGATACATATTTCAGTGCTGTTAATTGCATTCATAATGTTGTGCTGCCATCACCACCATCCATTACCAAAACATTTCCATCATCCAAATAGGAATCCTGTATAATTTAAGATTTAACTTCCCTTTCTTTCTCCTCACCCCACTGGCTGGTACCCTATATTCTAGATTCTGATACTATTAATTTGCTTATTCTAATTATTTCAAGCCAGTGAGATAAAAAAATATTTGTTATTTTGTGCCTGGTTTATTTCAGTTATATGATGGTATCAAGGATTGCCCATGATTTCTTTTATATCAGGACTCTGTTTCTTTTTAGAGCTAAATGATATTCAATTGTGTACATACCACATTTATTTATCCTTTCATTAGCTGATGGATCATTAGGTTGCTTCCATCATTTGCAATTGTGAATAACCCCTCTATGGACATCGGTGTGCAAATATCTGTTTTGGAGTCCCATGTTTCAATTCTTTTGGTAATACCTTTTAGTGGGATTACCAGGACATATGGTAGCTCTATTCTTAGCTTTCTGAGAAACACCAAACTATCTTCCACAGCAGCTACACCGTTTTATATTGCCTCCAGCAAATGAATGAGTGTTCCTATTTTTCTGCATCCTCTCCAACACTTGCTATTTTCTGTGTTTCTAATAGCAACCTCTCTAATAGGTATGAATTGTTATCTCATTGAAGGTTTGATTTGCATTCTCTGATGGCCAATGATTAGTATATTTTAATGAGGTTTCTTACCATTTGTATATCTTCTTTAGAGAGCTGATGATTCAAGTCTTTTGATCATTCTTTAATTTGGGTTGCTCAAATTTCTGCTATTAAATGGAAGGATTTCTTTATATATTCTGGATATTAAACATTTATTAGATATGTAATTTCTTTCAATTTCTTGGCCTGCCAGTCAGATGGCGCCCTTTAGCAAACTTTTCCATAGATGTGATTCTTCAACCTCTACTGGTTTGTTTTTCAGAGCCAGTTACAGCTGTGATTCAAAACCAGGCCCTGCTGCTTAAACTTGCCAAAGAGAAACCACACTCAGCCTTCCACCACACACTCCCTCTACCTCAAGAGTTATTTCAGTTATTTGTCTGTTCTCCTCCCAGTTGTCCACTTTCAGCCATGGGTTTTACTGAGGATATTCATCTCAAAGCTGGAGAATAGGCACTGTTCCCAGCTGCCAGGTCAATTAACTCATGGTTTTCTTTTTAGTGTCTTCATTTCTCTGTTACCACTCCCTCCTAGATAAGGTGTGTGACAGTCTCTTGGTCTGCAGATTCCCAAAACTGCTCCTTCAGACAATTTCTGCCTCTCCTCCACTGCTTATGCAAGTGACATGAGCCCTGCTTTCCTACTCTGATGCCATCTTCCTAAGATATAAAATCCGTCGTATGTGAAGGACTGTTTTGCTGGATAAAGAGTTTTTGGCTGGCAATTTTTCTTTTTCATTTCTTTTAATATGTCATATCACTGCCTTCTTTGCTCCCTGTTTCCTGATGAAAAGTTGGTATTTGATCTATTTTGGGATCACTTGTATGTGACAAATTGTTTTTCTCCTGTTGGTTTTCAGAATTCCCTCTTTATTTTTTGTTTTTGACATTCTTATGTGTCTCACATTAGGCCTATTAGAGTATTCTGTCTGGGGTATGTTGCTTCTTAGACATGTATATTTATATCTTTCATAAGTGTATGGAAATTTCCAAGCATTATTTCCTCAAATATTCTTTCTAACCTTTTCCCCTTCTCTTCTCCTTCTGGGACTCTCATGATGCATATGTCAATATGCTTCTTGCTGTCTCTCAAGTCCCTTTGACATTGCTCATTTTCCCCCCCTCTTTTCTCTCTGTATTCTTCTGACTATAATTTTGATTATTCTGTCTTCTAATTTGCTGATCTTTCTTCTGCATGTTGACATCTGTTGTTGTATGTCTCTAATTTATTCTTAAACTCCATATGTCATTCATCCCCATGATTTCTGTTATGTTTCTTTCTAAACTTTCTAATTAATTTTTTTACTCATACATTGTCTTCTTAATATTCTTTAGCTCTATATTCACCATTAGTTAATTTCTACCCATATTTTCTTTCATATCCTTGAAATGATTTAGGAGATATGTTTGAATTTCTTCTGTATATCCTCTGATGTTTTAATTTGTTCCCTTGATGGAACAAAATTTTCCTGTTTCTTAATATGACTTGACATTTTTTGCTGATGTCTGGGATTCTATAATTTTGATGTGCTGAATTTGAAGATCAATTGCTCCCTCTTGCCTAGGGTTTTATTGTAGATTAAGGCTTTTCTTTGATGAAATATGTTGTCCCAACTTATTTTAGATGTTAAAGTAGCACAGATTTAACTTTTCAGATGATCTCAGGTGTTGTGGTGGTTTGAAGCTGTATGTATCCTAGAAAAATGTGCTTTTCAAGTCAATCCTTTCCTGTGGGTATGAACCAATTTAAATAAGACCTTTTTTTTAAAAATAATACCTTTTTATTTAAAAAAATAGTTTAGATTAAATAAATGTTACAAAAAATATAAGGGAATCCCATATGCCCCACTCCCTACCCCTCCCACATATTCCCACATTAACAACATCCTTCATTAGTGTGGTACATTTGTTAAAATTGATTAACACACATTGGAGCATTGTCACTAAGCATGGATTATAATTTATATAATAGTTTCCACTCTGTCCCACATAATTTTGTAAGTTATAACAAAGTATATAAGGACCTGTATCCATCATTGCAATGTCTTTCAAGGCAATTCCAATGTCCTGAAAATGCCCCCATATTACACCTGTTTTTCCCTCTCACTACCCTCAGAATTTCTGGTGGCCTCTGCCTCCACATCAGTGATAAAAGTTCTTCCATTGCTAGAAAAAAAAATAAGTCTATAGTAGAATAACAGTAAGTCTACTCTAATCCATCATTCATTCCTCAATCCTAAAGATTCTGGGATTGGTGATGCTTTTGATGAGATTACTTCAGTTAAGGTGTGACCCATCTCAATCAGGCGGGGTCTTAATCCTATTACTAGGGTCTTTACAAGAGAATGAAATTCAGACAGAGAGGAGAAAGCCAAGGAAGCAAGAAGCTCGAATCAACAAATCCCAGAAGGGAGAGACCAGCAATGCCACCATGGACATTGCCATTGTCAGAGGAGCTAAGAACTGCAAGTAGCTGTTCTTCAGGAAGAATGTATCACCTTGATGATAACTGGAATTGGATTTTCTCAAGCCTCAAAGCAGTGAGCAAATAAATTCCCATTGCTTAAGCCATCCCATTTCATGGTAATATCTTGGGTAACCTAGGAAAATAACAGGTTTTCTGCATCTGACTCTTGCCCTAGATATGCAGTACAACTTTAATATTCACCTTTTATTTATAATTTTTCACCTCCAGGAGAATGTTTCCTTTCCTCTGCTCCTTCTCTAGGAATCCTGATATATTCTGTTTGTTTTTATACAGAATTTTTTTCTGCAGCTCCTATTATTTGTTTAACTTATCTTCCTCATTCAGTGTCTCCTTTTTATTACACATTTTAGTTTTGGAACCTGTCCTGCCTTACAACATTTCAGGCCACCCCTTTATTTCCATGAGGCTTTTCTGCCTCCAGTAATTTCCCATTATAGTATCTTGTCCCAAGGAGGCAGATGAGGTTTATCCAACATTGTCTGTTTTATTTTTTCATTTAAGTGATCTAACAATATCAGAGCCTGGGTTGAGTATGTGCTCCTCTTGTAAATAGTTTTACCATGGTCTTTTTTTTTCCTGGGGATCATTTTTATGTACTCACTTGCTAGCAGGTTTTCTTCTGCCCTGAGATGCAGACATGGGTCTCTGTGCTTGGATATGGATAGGGTTCTACCTCACTGCTGTAAATGGCTTTATTGTCTACATCTGTGTCAGGAGGTACCCATAAAAACTTGCCTCTATGTGACTCTTAACCAGTGTGGAACTGAGCAAATTAGAGGAGTCCAGTCTGGTGGATCTAGTCATAGATATCCTATTGTTTTTATTTTTTCTTTTTCTTTGCTTCAGTGTTTCTTGAGTTCTTCTCTAGTCTCTGTTGTCTTCTTGTGTTCCAAGGAAGTGAAATTTATTTATTTTTATTAGTTGCTTCAAATGGGAGACATTTCCAAGGCATTCTTATGTTGTCATATTGGTGATGTCCTACTATTTCTCCTTTTAGTACTTTTAACAATTGCTCCATATATTTTGAGGCTCTTTTCTTTAGTGCATATATATGTAAAATTGCTATTTCTTTATGAATTTGCACATTTATCAATATATAATTTCTTCTTTCTCTTGTAATTTTTAAAAAAATTAAAGTCTGTTTTTCTGTTATTATCATAACCTTCTCAGTTCTCTTTTAATTACTAATTATATATGATATATTTTTCTATCTTTTTATTCTCAACCCATTTGTGTTTGTAGGTCTAAAGCATGCTCTTTGTAGAAAGCATATAATTCTATGATGTTTATTTATCTACTCTGCACCTTTTTGCCTTTTGATGGGAGTGTTAACCAATTATATTTAAGGTAACTCCTGATAAGGCAATATGTAAGTTTTCCTTTTTGTTATTCTCTGTATGTATTATACTATTTTTCTCACTTCTCTTAATATATGCTTCCTTTTTATTTAGATGATACTTTATGTGGAGACTTTTTGAATCACTTCTTTCCTTTTTTGTAAAATTTTAGATATTATCTTTAGGCTTATCTTGGGCCTTATAATTACAAACCTTAATTTTTTATAGTGTAGTTTATATTGATAACAACTTGACTTCAATACCAGGTGCATAGTCTGTTCCTATATCTCTCAGTCTTCCCTTTTTATGTTGCTCTTGTCACAATCATCTTTAAATATTGTGTGCCAGTTACAAAGAGTAACTTTTTTTTATGTATTTGCATTTACACCATCATAGAAGTAAAAGATAATATTACATTGGGAAGGGAAGTTGTTGGCAGAGTAAGGAGCTCCAAGTATCAGCTTTTCCTAAGGGACAGTTAGTAATCATACAGAGATATCTAAAGCACCTGTTTGAGGGGGACCAAGAGGCCAGAAGATCATGCTGCAAGATCCTAGAAAGAGTGGAAGGAGACTGCCCATCTGCAGTGAAGATTCTTGAGTAGAGCATTCCAGTGGTGCCCATCCTCCACTGGCTGCACAAGCCACCTCTGGAGCAACTCCATGGTTGGAATTGGAAGGTCCATTTCCCAAAATGAGGAAGGAAGAGTTGGATGGGCACCAAGTTCAGCTACTGAATACTAAATTCAACTGACTAAAGTATAATCCTAAGAATAGCTAAAGTTTGAACCTGTTCAAATCAGAAAGAGACCAGGACCCCTGGTTTTAATTCTGCCCCTGGATTCAGGGGAAACTGGGCTGATTGAAAATCACAGTGAAGGTAGGCGCTGGCTTGTTTCCACCCAGATCAGGTCACAGACCTAGCCTAGACTGCAGCCCCAATTCTGGCAGAGAGGAAACTGGTAAAATATGATCCAGCCTCTCCCCAGGTAACTGCAGGTGTTTTCAACAGAAACAAGCTGGATAGTTGGACATGTGGTGTTCCATCCCCACCCTCCAATAGGATAGGAGGGGAGCTGTGGTTCCTGGGCCTCTCTGAGTAACTGGAAATACTTTCAGCCTGCATAGACTGGTTTGTTGAGCATCTTTGATTCCATCCCCACCTCACCTTGCATAGGATAAGAGGAGGCTGGTGTTTCCTCAGGCTCTCTGCAAAACTGCAGGAGCTCTTAGCCAGCACAGACTAAATAGATGGACACATGGGGCTCCATCCCTATCTCTCAATGGGATAGTAGGGGAGCTGTGTTTCCTCAGCCTCTCTAGGCAACTGAAGATGCTTTCAGCCCACACAGCCTTGTTTGTTGGGCACCTGTGGTTCCATCATCACCCCTAAAAGGCAGAAGGGACAGTACTCCTTCAGCTTCTTAGGGCAACTGCAAGCACTTTTGGCCCACATAGATTAGATTGTTCTACACATTGCAGTCTCCATTCTCACAGATGGGAGGGAAGAAGGAGGCAAATGATACATTAATCTAGATGGTAAACTGCAGTTAGTTTTGATCTGCATTGATTTCTTTGCTGCCAACACATGAAGGTCCATCTCTGCCCAGGAAGGGGAGGAAGGGGTGTGAAGTTTCATTACTCTTTCTGGGCAAATATAGATGATCTTGACCTGCATGGCTTGGATTAGTATACACAACTTCAGCTCTGTCCTTATCTGTGGCAAAGGAAAAGGTTTGGAGAAGTTTCAGTGGTTCCTGGGGAAATGTGTGCAGCTTCTACCTCCACAGGTTAGAGTATAAACTACATCCTTGGCTCCTACTACACAACTAGCAAAGGAGAAAGGGCAAAAATGTCCTAACCTAAAGAGAGAGACTGTAGTCATTATAAATACATTTAGTAAGCCAGATGCCAAGACACCAACAAAAGTACAATCCATAACAAGAAACAGGAAGATATGTCCCAGTCAAAGGAAAAAGAGACTCCTTCAGATGACATAAAAAAGTTGAGACAACTGATCACAGATATTCAAACAAATCCTAATAAGTTCAATGAGATGGCTAAAGAGATTAAAAGTATTAAGAAGACACTGGGTGAGCACAAAGAGGAATTTGAAAGTTTACAATAAGTGAAATAAAAAATATATTGGAGGTATATGAATGCAGATTTGAGGAGGCAGAACAAAGGATCAGTGAGCTTGAAGGCATGGCCTTCAAAAACAAACATACAAAAGAAAAGATGAAGGAAAGAATGGAAGAAAATTGACCTGGGTCTCAGGGAACTAAATGAATGCAAGAGACATGCACACATACATGTCATGGGTGTTCCAGGAGGAAAAGAAGAGGAAAAGTATTCAGAAGGAATATTTGAATAAATAATGGTGGAAAAATTCCCAACCCTATTGAAGGACATACCTATCCATGTCCAAGAAGCACAATGTACTCCCATCCAAAGAAATCAGAATAGGCCTTCACTGAGACAAATACTCATCTGAATGCCAAATGACAAAAACAAAGATGGAATTCAGAACACAGCAAGGGAAAAGCAATGCATCACATACAAAAGACACCCATTAAGATTAAGTGCTGATTTCACATCAGAAATCATGGAGGCAAGATCGCAGAGGTATGATATATTTAAGGTATTGAAAGAGAAAAAAATACTGCCAGCCAAGAATCTTATATCCAGCCAGGTTGTCTTTCAAAAATGAGGATGAGTTTAGAATTTTCACAGGTAAACAGAAACCGAGAGAGTGTTTTACCAAGAGAGCTGCTTTATAGGAAATACTAAAGAGAGTGCTGCAATCTGAAAAGAAAAGAGAGGAAGTAGAGGATTGGAAAAGAGTCTAGAAATGAGAAACAAAGTTTATATCAGTAAATGTAACTAAAAGTCTCAAAAGAGTGGTGAAAATACAATATGATACATTAAGCCCAAAGTTCAAAATGGGTGAAGTAAGAACTATATTTACAGTAATAACATCGAATGTTAATGGTTTAAACTCCCCAAACAATAGACACACACTGGAGGAAAGGATAAGAAAATATGTGCCATCTATAAGTTGTCTACAGGGCAAAGGATAATAAAATATTGAAAGTGAAAGTTTGCAAAAAGGTATTCCATGCATGCAGTAACACAAAATAAAGTACAGCATATATAATTATATTGGATGACATTGACTTTAAAAGCAACATTGTTATTATAGACAAGGAAGGGCATTATATATTAATAAAAGAACAATTCACCAGGAAAAAATAATCAAAAATATATGTGCACCCAACCAGAATGGCCCAAATTACATGAGGCAAACACTGGCGAAACTGAAGGGAGAAATAGATGTTTCTACAATAATAGTTGGAAACTTCAATACACCACTATCAACATTGGACAGAAAATATGGGCAGAGGATCAGAAAAGAAACAGAAAGCTTGAATAAGATGATAAATGGACTAAACCTAATAGACATACACAGAATATTGTACCCTAAAACAACAGGATATACATTCTTCTCAAGTACCCATGGATCTTTCTCTAGGATAGACATATGTTGGGTGACAATGCAGATCTCAATAAAATGAAGAAGATAAAAATTATACAAAGCACTTTCTTTCATCAGAATGGAATCATTCTGAATCAACCACAGGTGGAAAATGTGAAAAGTGACAAAAATATGGAGATTAAACAATACCCTCTTAGATAATCAGTGGGTTAAAGAAGAATTTTCCAGAGATCAGTAAATATCTCAAGACAAATGAAAATGAGAACACAGCATAAGACAAATGAAAATGAGAACACAGCATATGAGAACTTATGGGATGCAGCAAAAGCAGTGCTGAGAGGGAAATTTATAGCCTTCAATTCTTACTTCAAAAAGAAGAAAGAATTAAAATCAATGACCTATCTACACAGCTGGAGGAATTAGACAAAGAACAGCAAACTGTTACCAAGGCTTGCAGAAGGAATGATAAAACTAAGAGCAGAGCAGAAATAAATGAAATTCAGATAAAAAAGTAGAGAGAATAAAGAAAAAAAAGTCATTGCTTTGAAAAGATAACAAACTTGACAAATCTTAGCTAGACTGACAAAGAAATAATGAAAGAAGATGCAAATAAATGAAATGAAAATGGAGGCATTACTACTGACCCCACAGGAATCAAAGAGATCATAAGAAGATACTATGAACAACTGTATGCCAACAAACTAGACAATGTAAATGAAATGGAAAAAATTCTTAGGAAAATACAATCAACTTACACGGACTCCAGATGAAATAGAAGACAGCAACAAAGCAATCACAAGTAAAAAGATGGAAATAGTCACCAAACAACTCCCTAAAATGAAAAGCCCAGGACCAGATGGTTTCATTAGTAAATTCTACCAAGCAAAGAAGATTTAATACCAATATTATTCAAAAATTCCAAAAAATTGAACAAGAAGGAACACTGCCAAACTCATTCTATGAAGACTAATACCAAAGCTAGGTAAAGTTATTAGGAAAAAAAAAATTACTGACCCATTTCCCTAGTGAATACAGATGGAAAAATCCTCAACAGGATACTTGTTAATTGAATCCATCAATATAGTAAAGGAATTATTCATTATGATCAAGTAAGTTTTATAACAGATGCAAGCACGGTTCAACACAAGAAAATCAATCAGCATAATACATTACATTGATAAATCACGGAATAAAAATCACATGATCCTATCGATTGACACAGGAAATTCATTTGACAAAATACAGCATTTTTCTTGATAAAAAAATACACTACAAAAGATAGAAACTGAAGGAAATTTTCTCAACATGATAAAGTTGATGTATGAAAAATGCACAGCTAACATTGTACTCAATGGTGAAAGATTGAAAACTTTCCAGTTGAGCTCAGGAACAACACAAGCATGCCCACTATCATCACTGTTGTTCAATATAGTGCTAGTGGTTCTGGCTAGAGCAGTCAGGCATGAAACAAAATAAAGGACAACAAAATCAGAAAAGAACTAAAACTTTTGCCATTCACAGATGGTATGATCCTATACTTAGAAAGTTCCAAAATACCTACAACAAAATTGCTAAATCTAATAAATGATTTCAGCAGAGTGGAAGGATACAAGATTAATATGCAAAAATCAGTAGTATTTCCTTACACTAGTACTGCACAATTTGAGGAGGAAATCAGGAAAAAAAAATTCCATTCACATTAATGACTAAAAAAATAAAATATTTAGGAATAAACCTCACCCAGGATGTAAAGCACTTTGTATTCAGAAAACTACAATGCATTGCTTAAAAAATTTATAAAGACACTTTGGGTGAACTGTATGCTTTATTAATCCATATCAATAAAATTGATTTGTTTCAAAAATAAAAAATAAAATAAAAAGGCCCAAATAAATGGAAGAACATTCTGTGCTCATGGATTGAAAGGCTAAGTATTTTAAGATTTCAATTCTACCCAAATTGATATACAGATTCAATGCAATCCCACCCAATAAAAATTCTGCCATTTTAAAAAGAAATAGAAAATTCAAATATCAAATTTTTTTGGAATAAGGTATCAAAAATATCCAGAAAAAATTTAAAAAGAAAGAGCAAAGTTGTAGAACTTTCCCTTTTAGACTTTAAATTATATTACCTAGCTACAGTGGTAAAAACTTCATGATACAGGCATAAAGATAGACACATAGATGAATGGAAATGAATTGATGGTTTAGAAACAGACTCTCAAAAAAATTTTTTTTAAATAAAAAAAGAAACAGACTCTCAAATCTATGGTTAAGTGATTTTCACAGGATTGTCAAACCCACCCAGCTGGGGCAGGCCATCTATTAATCAAATGGGAGAACTGTATATTCATAGCCAAAAGAAAGAAAGAGAACTCATATCTCACACCTGATGCAAAAATTAACTCTAAATGGATCAAAGCCATAACCATAAAATTTAAAACCATAAAGCTCCTAGAAGACCTGGTGGTAGGTAGCGGATTTTTAAACCTTACACCAAAATCACAAGCAATGAAAGAATATATGGATAAATGTGACCTCCACAAACATAAAAAAAAATTGTGATTCTAAGCACTTCATCAAGCAGGTGAAAGGTGCCTACCTTATGGGAGAAAATAATTGAAAATCACATATCTGATAAGGGTTTGATTTCCAGTTCCTAAAAGAGATCATACAACTCAACAATAAAAGAGCAAGCAATTCAATTAAAAAATGGGCAAAATACTTAAACATTTCTCCAAAGAGGAAATACAAATCGCCAAAAAGCACATGAAAAAGTTTTCACTATTATTAGCTGTTGGGGAAATGCAAATCAATACAACAATGAGATATCATCTCACACCACATAAAATGGCCATTGTTTTTTAAAAAGTAAAAAAGCAATCGGTGCTGGAGCATATATGTAGAAATAGAAACACTCCTTCATTATTGGTAGGAATGTAATATGGTGCAGCCTCTGTGAGAGACATTTTGCTGGTTCCTCAGGAAGCTAAATATAGAATTGCCATATGATCCATCAATTCATCTGCTAGAAATATATACAGAAGAACTGAAAACTGTGACACAAACAGATATTTGCACACTGATATTCAGTGACATTACTCACTATTGCCAAAGATTTAACCAACCTAATGTTCCATCAATTGATGAATGGATAAACAAAATGTGGTATATACATATGATGCAATACTATGCTGTTGTAAGAAGAAATAAAATTGGGAAAGATATGATAAAATGGATGAATCTTGAAGAAATTATGGTAAGTGAAATAAGCCAGGCACAAAAAGTCAAATATCGCGTTGACTAACTAATATCATCTAAATATGAATAATAAATGCATGGAGTTAAAACCTATAGAATAGGTTATTAGGAGATAAGAAGAGGGCTGAGAAGGTGTACTGATGATTAATAAAAAGTTGTGTTTAATTATCTTGACCGTAAAAGTGTGTATATGGATAGAGTTGATGGTAACACCCTATAGTGACTAGAACTAATGCTGCTGATTTATAAATGGAATTGTGGCTGAAAGGGGTAGCTAGGAATGTAAATGTCAATGGAAAGAATGTTAGTGAATAATCTGGGGACTGAATCACATAGTGAACCCAAAGGTGGATGAGAATTATGGTTAATGGTACAAATAAAAGTATGTCCTTCTATGAACTAGAACAAATGTATGTCACTATTTCAACATTTTAAGAATGTGGGGAAGCATGGGAAAATATAATTAATGTAACCTATGGACTATAGCCAATATCAACCTGTAATATTCTTGAATCAATGCCAAATATGTACTGTGTTAATAATAGAGGGATATGGAAAAAACATACCAAATGAATGCTTTAGACCATAGTGGTAATATACTGATGATATTATTTCATAATTTGTATTAAATATTTCACAACAAGGTAGTGTGTTGGTGAGGGGGTATTGTATGGGAATTCTACCCATGTGCATGATTGCTTTATAATTTCACAACTTCTCTAACTAAAAATATTTTTAAAAAGAGAGCATTTAATTAGAAAAAATGCAACAATAATAGTTATTTCTATTTATCTGCAGTTAGTTACAATTGCAGTCTTTATTTCTCCATACAGTTTCAAGTTATTGTCTACTGTCTTTTCCATTCAACATGATGAATTCCCTTTAGTATTTCTTATAAAAGATGCATAGTGGAATGTATTCACTCATGTTTATTCAGAAATATCTTAATTCCTTCCTAATATTTGAAGTATAGTTTTGCCATAAATTATTCTTGGATAACAATTTTTTTTCTTTCAACACTGAATATCTCCTCCCTCTGCCTTCTGACCTCCATGGCTTCTATTGAGAAATCTTATGTTAAATCTTATTATGGGTCCCTTATAAGTGACATGTCCAGTCTCTCTTGCTAATTTGAAGATTCTGTCTTTATCCTTGGCATCCAATGATTTGGCAATAATGTGTCTTGTAGATGTTTTTGGGTTCATCTTGCTTGCTGTTTATTGGACATTTTGGATTTGCTTATTCATGTCCTTCATCATATTGGGAAGTTTTCATCTATTGTTTCTTCAATTTTTTTTTCTTCTCCTGTGGGATTTCTATGATGCATGTATTAGTATGCTTGATGGTGTCTGGTCATTTTCTTTTGTTTTTTCTTTCATAGTTTTAATTTTTTTATTCATTTAGAAAAGTTGTGAGCTTACAATGCATTCATGTGCAACATATAGGATTCCCATACATCACTCTGCCACCAATACCTGACATTGTTGTTACAAATGATGAAAAAAACTTCATCACAATATTACTGCTAAATAGTATCTATATCATACATTGGGTTTATTTTTCCATGAACAACCCTATTATTATCACCATGTATTCTTTTTGTACATTTGTTATATTTCATGACAGAATGTTCTCCTGTTTGCACGCTAACCGCAGTCTATCATCCAATACAGGACTTTCTGCATTATACAAAACAATGCTTTGTACAATCCATTCAAAGCATATACTTAATGGCTCTAATATACATCACAGAGTTTTTCTCTCATCACTTCAGTTAGTTTTAAACATTAGAGACAAAAGTGTTGTCTAGTCAGTCTAATGTGTGTTCCTCAGGTACAGTTTTTATTTCCTCTCTTTATGGACTTCTTTGTATTATTCTTAATTTTTCAGTTGCAAAATAGAAATTTAGAATGTTAAAATGTGGTAATTCTGGAAAGTGAATTCATCCCTCTCCACAGGGATTTTAAAATTTTATATGCGCTATTGATAATTGTTTAATGACTTTCTGAATTATTTTTGTAAATTCTATATTCTTTGTCATATGTTGTATCTCAAGTCTTTTCTTTTAGCCTATATTCTGCTAGTGTTTTGACAAATTTTCTTGAATGCTATGAGAGGAATAAAATGAGAATTAGAATGATAGTGCAAAGAAAGGGAGAAAGAGAAGAATGAGAAATAAACCTCTCATAGACTTTGTAGACTTTGTGACATAAGCCTTCAATGCTTAGCCAGGCCATTAAAAACTCTGCATTAGCCTTCCTTTCTAAATAGCACATATTTATAAAATGATATATAAATACATATGCATATATGTGCATTTGTTTACATAAATGTTATCATATATATATATATATATATACATGTATTTTTAAAGGTGCTAA
>JAQZBX010032706.1:0-25728 GCA_029593785.1 Cabassous unicinctus
TGATTGAAGATCATCAGAGTTTGTAACCCATAGTTTGTTTGCTGTAAATTGGCTTTGTAGTCAAATGTTTTGCTCTATAATGCAGTGATCTGCACTTAGACCCCCCCCCCCATAGAAACCCTCTTTCCAAAATGCTTCTACTTACATCAATGGAATTTGCCACCAGTGATGATCTTGTTGGAATGAAGGAAGATGGCACAAGGAAAATGAACCGGCACTATGAGCAGAGAGCCTCTGCAGGTAAAAAAAAGTGTTTGGTGATGGAGCAAAGAGAAAAACAAGACCACACAAAACATTTTCTTAAACCTGGAGAAGTGAGAACAAATGTTTTGTTTTTTTTTTTTTTTTTTAAGTTCCAAATATTGAATACTGAAAAAACACTGCTGGATAAAAGTACTGAAAGTAAACTAATTTATAACGTACTATTACAGAAAATGTTCAAAATTATTTGAATTGTGCTTGATTTAACTTCTTTATATGTATAGATATTAGCATGTATTGCCTTAACTGAATTATGAATCTGATACTTTTCATATTTCTTTTTTCTCTGACCTTCTTTTCCTGTCTATCCAACTTAACTATTTTTGCAATCCTCCTTTACATACTCTCTGTTCTTCCTCGTAGCTTTTCTTCTAACCTAAATTATAGTGTGTTTTTAAAGTAATTTTGGCTGAAGAGGTGAGCAAGCTACCAAATATGGAGAATATAAAGGGGCATTATTAAACTGTGTGGTAAAACAAGTTCTTATTTAACTAAGAGCTGCACTAAATATAGTCTGAAAAGAGCAAAGAAACCCAGAAAAAAGCATTAGATTATATAAATTAGACCATTTCTTTCCCTCCTGTTGGGAATCATCTTCTTTCACCCCTTGTGCACTTTTCCCCATTCCAGATGGCAGGGATGACCCTTTGCACTAGACTGACAAAGTATATATTCACACTGCATGTTTGCCAGAAGATGGCTCTCTGGAGAATTTCGGTGGCATCAGAAAATCACTGCCCACCCTTCCCTCCCCTGCTAGTTGTTTTCTGCTATTCTGACCCCAAAAGCAAGATCTCCTAGGCATTTCAGTTGAACCAATATGTAGTGAGCATTGGCCCTAAACCAGGCACTGTTCAGTGCTAGAACCTTCAGTGAAATGTGCAGCCTCTGTGCTGCCCTCTTCACTTAGGCCACAAAGCAGGGAAGGTGAACAACATTCTTTTCCTGCAGACTGATTTGATTTTGTGAAAACTCTACCTTTTCCATATTTTAAAAGCAATAGCAGACCTTTTCTCTATCTTTAGTACCTAAAACTCACTTCCCATTTTGGTTTATGTCTCTTTTTGTATACTAATGCTTTCAAACACATATTTTTCTTTCAATTACAGCTGATCTTAATTAACAACATTGTCTCCTCCTTTTCATTTGCAATCACATCATGTTTTGTTTTGTTTCTTTTAATCTTCCTTTTCTCTTTTCAGTGTTTTTCTCCTAAAATTAACTCTTCTAGATTACAAATAGCTGGAGGATGGTGGCTGTGCCTTTTACGCCTTTGTATGCCCAATACCCAAGACAGTGCCTAGTACATGGGTGGATGCTCAATAAATGTTTAATGATTGAATGAATGAATGAATGAATGAATAAAAAATGACTTTGGAAAGTATCATAACTATTTGGAGAGCTGGGTTCTCATTTTTCATCTCATTCTCCCTTGTCCCTCCTTCCAAGATAATGTTTCCCTATTCATGGTCCTTTCCGCCTCCCTGCTACCCTCTAACTATTTATTGCAATTTGCCTACAGTTTTAATGGTTCTTCCATATCATAGATGGCATTTAGTAATTTGGCAATTAGGAATTTAGTAATTCACGTTTTTGACTCACAGACACATTGGCATTAATTGTACTGAAATTAGGAGCACTGTACAGTCAACTCTTGTTACTATTTTAATCTCCTCTGCCTCCTTGATACAGCAACCACCACTGAAACCAAGATTTGGTCACCTGCACAAACTCCCCTTTAACAGCAGTAGTCGAGCCTCCTGATATTTTTGAAATAGAGGACTTAACAAATGTTCTGAATATGTTCTTGGCTCACCTGCCTTTTCTGTGGGCCACAGAGACCGCATCCTGGCTCTCTGGTCTCCAAAACACATACAGAACATACAAATAATTTTAAAATATCATTTGAATGCCAACATTTAACGTCCCACAAAATTTGCGCTGGCTTAAGCCAATTTCCCAACACAGTGTTCTCCCATTTCTATGCCTCTTCATCTCAGGGTTTTAAAAGAAAACAAACATCTGCATGCATAGATTAGAACCCTCCCATAAACACATGTTCCTATCAAAACCAATCAAAATGGAAAAAAGAAAGAACAGAATATTATACATATTTCTTTAGATGTGATGTCTGATTTTCATTAGGTTTAACCTTATTTCTTTTAGATCCTAGGCAGTGACCCAATATTTATTTTCCTGGCTGGGCCATTTCTTGCCAACATTTCACTCTGGCTCCTGGAGGCCGGCTTTACTGAGCAGTTCAAGGCCCTCATACTCCATTTTCTCTTCTGCTGCTCCTTTGGAGACACACATTTGTCAAGTGTATCCTTCATTTCATCTCAGAGCTAATTCTGAGCCCTTTCTTTCCTCTTATTCTCTACTTCTTAATTTCTCCCTTTCTTACTGGATTTATGACTGACTGCCTTAATTTATTCATCATATAATGTCTTTATAACTCCTTTTTTCTAGTAATTTACACTGGACCATATGCTTTCTGCTGCTGCTCATATTATATTGATCTGTAAAGCTTCTGGGGGCAATGATTAGCATGAAAGAAGCTCTGCCAATGAAAGTTATAAAGTATCCTATTTGTTCTCTTTTGAACAAAATATGCTTCAGAGTTCTCCATGTGGTATCAGATGTTCTTTAATTTTGTAGGTTTTCATATGAATCCTGTGTGTGTATATCTTCTGAAACAAAACAAAACATAGTTTTAAAAATTTATCATTGACTTGAAATTAACAGAGTACTCAGATTCAGTTCACTAGTTGTGTTTTTGTGGTCCACACTGATCCACAAAGCCAAAGTGTCTCCAAAGATTCCTTATAAAAGGAGTTTGAACCATGTAGCAATCAGCTTATTTTCAGAGTGCATTCTCCATTAGATCTGTCTAATCCATTTACATATGTCCCATGAGATAAAATATAGGCTAATACTTCTTTAACTGTAAGGCTAGTACAAATACCATTGTAGGAACTGTACTCCAGGGGTAAGGCTTACCTCTCTGAGTTATGGTTTCCTTGTGCATAAGACAAAGATGATATCAAAGCCTATCCCTAGCAAGGAACAAATGAGGAAATGTATGTAAAAAGATTTTATTTTATTGTGCTGCTTCTTATTGTTCTTCAGAGATAATGTGTTTTTTACAGTGAAGTTTTGTGACAACCATGCGTCAAGCAAATCTGTTGGTGTCATTTTTCCAACAGCATGTGTTCGCTTTACATCTTTGTGTCACATTTTGGATGTTCTCACAATATTTAAAGCATTTTCATTATTATTACATCTGTTATGGTGGTCTGTGATCTTTGATATTACTATTATAATGGTTTTGGAGCACCACAAACCGTACCCATATAAGACAGCAAACTTAATCAATAAATGTAGTGTGTGTTCTAACTGCACCACTGACCAGCCATTCCCCTGTCTCTCTCCTTCTTCTTGGATCTACTTATTCCGTGAGACACAAAAGTATTGAAATTAGGCCAGTTAATAACCTTACAATTGCCTCTACATGTTCAAGTGAAAGGAAGAGTTCCATGTCTCTCACTTGAAATCAAAAGCTAGAAATGATTAAGCATGTCAAATGCCAAAATAGGCTGAAAGCCAGGCCTCTTGTGCCAGTTAACCAAGTTGTGAATGCAAAGGAAAAGTTCTTGAAGGAGATCAAAAGTGCTGCTCCAGTGAACACATGAATGATAAGAAAGCAAAACAGCCTCATTGCTGATATGGAGAAAGTTTTGATAAAAGATCAAACCAGCCACAACATTCCCTTAAGCCACAGCCTAATCCACAGCAAAGTCTTAACTCTCTTCAATTCTATGAAGGCTGAGAGAAGTGAGGAAGCTGCAGAAGACAATTTTGAAGCTAGCAGAAGTTGGTTCATGAGGTTTAAGGAAAGAAGCCAGCTCCATAACATAAAAGTGCAAGGTGAAGCAGCAAGTGCTGATGTAGAAGCTTCAGCAATTTATCTAGAGGATCTAGCTAAGATAATTAATGAAGGTGGTTACGCTAAACAACAGACTGTCAATGTAGACAAAGCCTTCTGTTTGAAGAAGATGCCTTCTAGGACTTTCACAACTAGAGAAGAGAGGTCAAGTCCTGGCTTCAAAGCTACAAAGGACAGGCTGACTCTCTTGTTTGGGGCTAATGCAAATGATGACTTTAATTTGAAGCCAATGCTCATTTACTACTCTGAAAATCCTAGGGGCCCTAAGAAACATGTGAAATCTACTCTGCCTATAGTGGAACAATAAAGACTAGATGACAGCACATCTGTTTACAACATGGTTTATTGAATATTGTAAGCCCACTGTTGTGGGCCTACTGCTCAGAAAAAAAGATTCCTTTCAAAATATTACTGATCATTGACAATGCACCTGGTCACTCAAGAGCTCTGATGGAGATGTGCAAGGAGATTAATGTTGTTTTCATGCCTGTTAATGCAACATCCATTCTGCAGCCCATGGATCAAGGAATAATTTTGATTTTCAAGTCTTGTTATTTAAGAAATACATTTCATAAGGCTATAGCTGCCATGGATACTGATTCTTCTGATGGATCTCAGCAAAGGAAATTAAAAACCTTCTGGAAAGAATTCACCATGCTAGATGCCATTAAGAATGATTGTGATATGGGAGGAGGTCAAAACATCATCATTAATAGAAGTTTGGAAGAAGTTTGTTCCAACCTTCATGGATAAGTTTGAGGGGTTCAAGGCTTAACGGGAGGAAGTAACTGCAGATATGGTCAAAATATCAAAAGAAGTGGAATTAAAAGTGGAACCTGAAAATGTGACTGAATTGCTGCAACCTCATGATAAATCTTGAGTGGATGAGGAGTTTCTTCTTATGGATGAGCAATGAAGGGGGCTTCTTAAGATGAAATCTACTCCTGGTAAAGATGCTGTGAACATTGTTGGAATGATAACAAAGGATTTAGAATAATATTATGTAAACTTAGTTGGTAAAGCAGTGGCAGTGTTTGAGAGGATTAACTCCAGTTTTGAAAGAAGTTCTACTGTGGGTAAAATGTTCTTCGTGTTTCATAGGGACTAATGTATGTGCATTTGAATATTATAAACAAAGTCTTGGCTGGGATTATTTGTCATAACAAATAATATCCAATAGCAATATATACACATCAATCAACCAGAATTTTACAGTGCCACAATGTCTTACAAGCAAAAGCTGTGACTTTTGGTGCTCAGCAAAATGAAATAATCAGTAAGTAGTCCAGTAACTTCTAAATGGTCCTTCACGAGCCACAACATATTGAATGCTGGGAATTTTACATCTTCAGATCATTTCAAGAAATAACCTTAGGTCCATTCTATAATTCTGATTAACTTCCTCAACTCAGAGAGGCACCAACAAAGATAAGCCTTAGAAGGAGAGTTGGCACAACAGTTTAACTGGGCCTTTGCCACTGGCTCTCAACATTGCCTTGGGCTAGTTTCTCCATTTACTTGGGCTTTCATATCCTCTGGGATTCAATGAGAGAACTGGACTGGATTATAGGATATCAAATTCTTTATCAATAGAACCCTGTGATCAAATGTGGTTTCCATGAAAACCCATTATATAAAACAAATACAAGTAGAACTATTGGGATTGAAATAGGATGAGTGTCTAAAGGTATGCTCACCTGAGCTCCACCCATCCTGCACCATGTCGGCCTCCCCTCTTCAGAGTTCATAAGGAACCTTGGAACACTCTTGGGTGAAATGATTTGTCATATTTCTTCTTCCTAGAACCTTTTTTCTCTGCAGCTTATGTCAGTCAAGACCTAACTTGAAGTGTTTTCAATCTCCTCTCCTCCAATCTATAAGTGGTTTATTTTTTTTTTCCCTCTAATTTCTAAAGATCTTCTACTTTTTACTGTCTTTACATCTCTTTTTAAATTTTGGGTATTGTAAGAGATATGAAATGATAGGGAAACAATAAAACAAATACCCATATGCATACCAGTTAAAATTATTAATTTTTTTCATATTTGCTTTTAATATTGTTAAGAAATAAATATTAACCTATATACCTAAGTATATATAACATATAACTACATAATATTACTTATTATATATTTATTAAATAAATAATTTAATTAAATATTAAATAATATTTATTTTTTAATTTATTTTTCCCTCCCCAGAAACAGCCATTTTCATGAATTTGCTATTTTTCCTTCTCTAACTATATTTTATATACAAAAACAAAGCAAAAAACATATTACCAATAATAAATAATATAAAAACATTTTAGTGTGATTTAACACATGTAATGTTCTGTTTTTTGTTTCTCCTGACACACACACACTGAAGATTATGTAAAATCTATACAAGTTGGTTATTCCTTATCTCCTTTTTCTTCCAACTTTTCCCTCCTGGAATGGGAATGTCTATCCTTTGCCTGTCCCATCATTCTATTTTGAAAGCAGAGGACTTGTAATCTATTAGTCTAGGTTTCATAGGTCCACAGTGGATCTGTGAAAATATTATCTAAATAATGACTGATTTTGATCAAATTTTGGACTTAGAGATGTTATTGAAATGGCTTAAGGCTTTTAAGATGTTTGGATGGGTGAATGTATCTTGCATGTGGGAAGACATGTCTTTTGGGGGTACAGAGGGTGGGCTGTTGGGGATAGAGTCATGTCTTTCACAAAGACATGTTGAAGTCCTAACCCCCGATCCTGTGGAGCTGAACCCACTTGTATATAGGATCTTTGAAGTTTTTATTAGGTAAGGTGAGACCAAAAGGAATCAGGGTGGGTCTTAATTCAAATACAAATGGAGTCCTTGTAAGCCAAGGAAATTTGGACTCAAGAAACAAGAGTCATATGGGGAGAGAAATACAGCCATGGCCATATGACAGGCAGATTGCAAGCAGGCCACCACCAGAATGCTGTGGACCTCAGAGAAAGCATGATCCTGCCAGCAACTAACTGGGGACTTCTAGCCTCTAAAACTGAGAGCCAATAAATTCCTGTCATGTAAGCTAAGCAGTCTGTGGTATTGGTTGTAGCAGCCCTGGCAAAGTAAGACACAAGAGGAGACCAAACATATAAGTAATATTAACAGACACTGATAATTCATGGATTAAAAGGAGACTCTCGTCTTAGATAAAATAAAATCTGGACATTATCTTTTCGTAAGATTCTTAAAAGCAAATGATAAAGAAAAAGAGAAAATAAAGGGAAGGAAGTATACTTAGTAAATGCTAAATAAATGTCTACTAGCAAAGCAATGTAAATTTAAAGCAGGATTTCTCATTCTCAGCATTACTGATATTTTGGCCCAGATACTTCTTTGTTGTAGGGTCCTTTCCAGTGCACTGTATCTATTCACTAGCTGCCAGTAGCACTTCTCCCTCCCCATAGTTGTGACAACCTAAAATGTTTCCAGACATTGCCAAATATCCCCTTTGGGGGAAAGTACTTCTATTTAAGAATCACTGATTTAAACAGAATCATATTGAAAGGGAGAACAAAAAAAAAATCTTATATGTGAGGCAGAATTCTAACATGGCCTCCAAGATTCCCAGCCCCTGGTGTAAACACACCTTTTCCCAGTTATTTAATAGAATTGTAATCTAGGTACTCATGTGAAAGGATTTTGCAGATGCAATTAAAATCTCAAATCAGTTGACTTTGAGTTAGGTAGATTACTCTGATTGGAAATAACCTTATCAGGTGAGCCCTTAAAAGGGACTGGGCTATTCCTAAACTAAGAGATTTTAAGTGAAGAGGATTTGATACAAGGGAGATTCTCCATTATTGGCTTTGCACGTGGAGGCAGCCATGTGGCAAGGAATGTGGGCAGCCTCTAGTAGCTAAGAGCAGCCCTGGCTGACAATAAGCAAGGAAATGGGGACTTCAGTCCTGCAACAACAGAATTCTGCCACAACCATAAGAGTTTGTAAAGGGACTCTGTGCTCCAGATGAGACTGCAGCCTGGCTGACATCTTGATTTTAGTCTTATGAAACCTTGAGTAATCAGATCCCAGCTGATCCATTCTCAGACTTCTGACCTACAGAAACTGTGTGATAAATGGATGTTATTTTAAGATGTTAATTTGAGGTAATTTGTTACATAGCAGAAAACTTATATAGATTTTGGTGTCAGAAGTGGGGTGTTTCCATAATAAATACTTAAAATGAGGGGATGGGGGATGGATTTGAAACCAGGCTGTGGGCAGAGGCTGAAAGAATTTTGAGGTTCATGATAGAGAACACCTAAATCATGTTAGAGGAAACCTAAATAACATTAGGCAGACTGTTAGTGGAAATCTGAACTTGGAGGATGCTGCCAATGAGCACTCAAGAGAAAGTGAGGAACTTATTATTAGGAAATGGACAAGGGAGAGTCTTCTTAGGTAGTAAAATATGGAAAGCCATGATCATCAACTTCTCCCCATCTGACTCATTCTCCTTGTTTCCATATTTCCTTAGCTTGTAAGGATTCCAGTCATATTGAATTAAGGTCCACCCTGATTCATTTTGGCTTCCCCTTAACTAGTAACATCTGCAAAGATTCTATTTACTAATTTTTCACATCATGGGACCTGGAGTTAGGACTTAAAGATGTCTATTGGGGATTGAATCATATCCCTCGTAAAAGCTATGTTTAAGTCTTACTCCACATTCCTGTGGGTACCAAACCATTTATAAATAGTATCTTTGAATATGTTAAGGTGGGTTGGGGTGTGGACTTATTTGTGAATAGCATTTTCAAAGATTCTATTTAGATGTAGCCAATCAAATCAGGATGGGTCTTAATCCATATCACTAAAGGCCTTATAAAGAGAATAAATTCAAATGCAGTCAGTCAGAGTAAACTATAGGAGAAGACTAGGGGCATCACCATGTGATAGAGGCAAAGATGCAAATGAGAGTACCCCAAGGATTGTGGCAAGACATCACCAGAATGCTACAGACTCCAAGAGAAAGCATGGCCATGTCAATGACTTGATTTGGGACTTCAGACCTCTAAAACCATAAGCCAGTAAATTCTTGTTGTTTAACCCAGCCCATTGCATGGAATTTGTCATATCAACACTGCCAAACTAAGACAATGTCTTTGGGAGGACAAGATTTAATCTACAACATCTTGCAATCTTGTGTTTTTTTCCTTTTTTTCTTGCTTTCTATTGGACAATAAGCTTTGTGTATTTCTTTTTTCTTATTCCCTTTCCTGACTTGAAAGTTAAAATTTCCATGTCTATTCTTTTATGATTAGCTTAAATTTTAAATATGAATATTTAATTTACTTTTCTTAAAAAACTTTAGAATCAATCAGTATTTCTATTCTCCTCTTGAACTTGACAAAATTCCTAGTATATTTTAAACTTCCCTTTCTTTTACCATCCTTCTTATTACCCAAGTTCTTATCCATTCTTTCTTGTTCCTAACAAATGTATTGTTACTAATTATTGTTTTCATCATAATTATTTACTATTCCTTAATATTTATAAATATTAATAGTAATTGTGTATTTATGTTTATAGTAATTTCTGTTGTACATTTACCATTTGTTTTATTGATTTCCTTGCTCATCAATTTTTTCTTTCATATCACATATTCCTCACAGTATGTTTTTAACTCTCTGAAGTAATTCTGAAGTAGTTGTTTTAGTGATATCCTGTGAGTAGTAAATTTTATAATCTTTATGATGTCTGTTATTATCCATATTTAACCCCTTGTTAAGTGCTGATAGTTTGATTTGTTTCTGAATTCTAAGTTCATACTTTTTACCTACATTTTCAAATATATTAATTAGATTATTTTCAGACATATACTGTTGATAATGATAAGTCTGTTGCTAAATTTGTTGTTCTGTTATTCCTTTTGGGATAATCTCATTTCTCTACTGGCTTTTATGATTTTTTTCTTTATCTATGATATCCTACAAATCCTCCACAGTATTTCTAAGTGTAGACTTATTTTTAAATCTATCAGGTACGCAACATGTGACTTAATTGAAAGTCCTGTTTTTTGTCATGTATGAAAATGTCTCAAATGTTTTTTTTTTTAATGTTACCTATACCATTTTCTCTGTGTTCTCTGTTCAAAATTCCTATCAGAAGTATATGTACTTCTCCGTATGCCCCCCCACCAAGTACAGATAAAATCCTTGGACATTATATATAAAATACAAACATAAGAAGACTGAAATGTGGAAAGAAAAAGGGAAACTGGTTAGGAACCTCAGAATCTACGGAAGAACATAGTGGTGATTTCTCTGGGTTTTATGTTTGCCTCATATATGCAAGACTGAGTGCTGGGAGAGTTAATAACCTGAAACTCCAAAGGGCATAGACTAAAAAAGCCCCAAGAAAAGTTGGTTTACTCTAGCCAAAAGATTAGGAAAGGAGCAGCCTAGAAAGATAGAAAATGTTTGGACTAACCACTCACCACTCGACTCCAGCCAGACACCAAAGAAAATAATATGACTCTCCCAACTCCCCCACCTCTACAGGAAAAGTCAAGTAGGGAGTCTAGACTTCCACCCTTGTCTGTTTAGGATGAACCATTTCCCTGGTCCCCTCCTACCAGGGCAATGTCAGAGAAGGATAGGTGGAAAGCTGTGACTGTCATTCTTGCTGAGCAGTAATAAGGAAACTCCTACTCCTGTGTGTCAGTGGAGACCACATGGGAAACCTAAACTAGCACCATCGCCTGGTAGCAACAAAGAACCCCTCCCTACTCCTCTGTGGAATGGTGTCCATGGAAGTCTAGTGGAGAGTGAGACCTTCACCACCTTTCAGTTGTAATAAAGTCTTTCTTGCCCCTGTGAAATCAGTGGAGGCCATGTGGAGAGTATGAATGCCCACCCTGCCCAGTAGTAATGATAATCTCCTCCATACACTGAGGTTAAGTGGGGAACCTAGACTTCCACCCCCACCTGGCAATAATGAAGTGGTGCTTACCTTCTCCACACTGGCATGGTATCAGAAAAAGTTTGCTAAAACAGAATATTTAAATAAAATCCATTCTTATAACATAACACCCCAAATTTCCAGTGTACAAATGAAAACCATTCATTATACCAAGAACTAGGAAAATCTCAACTTGAATGAGAAAAGATAATCAACAGATGGCAACACTGAGAATTTAGTGATTATCATGATACAGATATTTTATTTATCTGATTTCGGGATAAAGATGTAGGAATTTTTACAAGGATTTCAAAGAAGCCACAATAAAAATTCTTAAATGAGCAATTACAAATAATAGCAGACATAAGTCCTAATATATCAATAATTTCATTAAAAGTAAATGGGCTTATCTCCCATCCAGTTGAATTCCATATAACTTATGTAGATAGTCTGCCTTTAAGGAGGTGGAACATAATTCTCCACTCCTTAAGTGTGGGCTGTGCATAATAACTTCCTTCCAAAAAGTACAATATAGAAAAGGTGGTGGGAAGAACAACTTTATAGTGCAGACACCTGAATAACACTACTTCAACCAGGTAATCAAGGTCAAAATCAACAGCGATAACAATGTGTTAATAATGAAACTACATGTATGTGTGAGGAGATATATGCAAACTCTGCACTTTCTGTGCATTGTTTCTGTAAACCTAAAACTACTCTAAAAATAAAGTTTATTATTAAAAAGTATCAGTGATGGTAAGTCATGTTGATAGTGTATATCCTGGATAGGATGCAATGAAATAGAACTTTACTTTTCTAGACTTTCTCACCAAAGCCCATAACCCCAGGCTAATCATGGGAGAAACTTGAGAAAAATTCAATTGGGGGATGTTCTACAAAATACCTGGCCAGTACTCCTCAAAACTGTCGAGTCATCAAAAACAAGGAAAGACTGAGAAACTGTCACAGCCAAGAGGAGACAAGGTGACTAAATGTAATGTGATATCCTAGATGGGTCCTGGAACAGAAAAAGACATAAGGTATGGACTTTAGGTAATGATGTTATTTCAGTATTGGTTCACTAGTTGCAACAAATATACCAAACTAATAATGTAAGATGTTAATAATAGGGAAAACTGGGTGTGGCACATATGGTAACTCTTTGTACTATCTTCTCAATTTTTTGGTAAATCTGAAACTGTTCTAAAAGTAAAGTTTTCTTAAAAATAAGCAAATGATCTGAATACACTAATTAAAAGACAGAGATTGTCAGAGTGGTCTAAAAGTATGACTCAAATATAAGCTGCTTTAAGAAAACTCAGTTCAAATATAACAAAATAGCTAAGTTGAAAGAAAAGGAATGGGAAAAAATATATAACATGTAAACACTAATCCAAAGAAAAAGCAGTGGCTATATTAATATCAGAATAAGTAGACTTCAGGGCAAAGAAAATTTTCAGGGACAGAAAGGGACATTGATGCAATTATACATACACATTGTGCCAACGTTAATTTCTTTGTTCTTTTGTTATACTATTATTATGTAAGATGTAATCATTGGGGAAACTGCATAAAGGGGACACAGGACCTTTACTATTTTTACTATTTTTTCAACTTCTTGTGAATGTATAATTATTTCAATATAAAAAAATAAGCTATTAGATATTTGTCAGAGCTGCTTATTCTTTTTTCAAATTTCTTGACTTGACTTTTTGCTCATTGGTTGTATTTCTGTATTTCTCTGAGTTCCTCTGTTCTAGCTTCCAATTAATTAATTCTCTCTTTAGCTATATCTTTTCACCATTCTACTTAGATTTTTTTAACTGACTACATTTTATGTCTATTTAGTTTTGGCTCTTTTTCCTGTTTACCTGATTACTTACTCTTGTTTCACAGAGCTCTCTGAGCTCTCTTTCTTTGGATGTAAAATTTCCCCTTTCTTGCACATTGTCTTTTAATGCTAGTGTAATTCCTCATAGTCTATGATCATTTTCTTCCATGTGTGGCCTGCATTGTAGTGGTACATTATTGGGTGGTTTTGCAGATGCTATGTAATCAAGACTACAGTTTTCTAGTTAAGATCTCTGCTCAACATTCCGACTTGACAAGGTTCAAATTACTATTTCTATTGTGGGCCCAATTGGACAGCTAATTTGGGGCTTCAACCTTGCTCGAGGAAATAAATATTAAATTTCATTTTACGGAATTATTTTCAACTTTAGACTGTGATCCCAATTTTACCTCCCTTTATACATAATTTGAAATTTCAATTATCATGATGTGACTGTTAAAATCTCATCCTTATTTTCCCTTCATAAGTCATTTGGTTTCCACTGACTACTGTGGATTTCTTAAATGTATCTGGTACCTAGATATTTCCCTTTCTTTCATTCACGTTCAGCTATATATTTTTGAAAAGAAATGTTTACTTGGCATTTCTAAGCACTTCGAGAAGAAGGGCAGGTATTTAGTATGTTCACAATTTTACCAATTTGTCCCAGAATGCTCTTATACATTACCTTCTACCATGTATCCCTGGGTTTGAGTTCTTTTTCCTCATAAAGGCTGAAACCACAGCTCATCTAACTTTACATTCCTTATGACACCTTGAATATCCTTTAACCCAGAGTAGATTCTTGTTGAGTAAATGCATCAATTAAAGGATTAGTGGACCATACAAGCATTTTCTTCCACACCCTGCTCTTGATGAATACCTCTATTTAGATATATTGCTCATGTTAAGATTTATTAGTACCTCTCGGTATCTGAGATTGTTAATCAACTTGTCCAACACCGCAGAGGGATAGAGATGAATAAATACACTGCAACAAAACATTCAGGAAGTTACTAACTATTCGCTCCCAAGTCTATACCATGGCTCAAGCTGGCTGCATACCTTCTACAGGTCAGCAGTCTAGAGAGAACTGTGCTCATCCAGCAATGGCAGAGAGACATTATGTTTCACAGTTAGCCAAGAAAGTGCTTCCATATTCAGAGCAACAGCTCTCTATGGGGAGGGAAAGAGAGGAGATATGGAAAGCAACAAAATAACAAACCAATTTTTTAGTTTGTTTTCAGTGGTTATGAAATTAAACTTGAGCAAATATCTGTCAATGTGCTGTATTCTATGTAACATCTTTCCCTGTCTAATATTCATTTTCAGGAAATTGTATTAACAATAAACCCAAGACTCAGTAATCATCCAAACTCTTCTGCCAAGTTTGATTTTGACAGCATTCTGAGGCAATTTTTCAGTCATTTGATTACTCATAATCATTAGTTGGCTCATGATTATTCTGGCTCTTTCAAGGCCCTCTTTACCTGTCTCAGGTGAACTTTCCAGTCTCATCTGCCATTCATCAGAGCTACTCTGTTCTCAGATCTGACTTCTAAGAATTATCTGGAGAAACCTGCCATCCTTTATGTCTCTACCCTCATGCATTTCACTTTTCCAAAGAGGTGGTCTCCCCCTTATCCACCCGGCAAATAGTGATCCAAATTTCAGAGCCTGGCTCTACACCTATTCTGTGTTGCTTTCCTGAACGTTCCTAGGCAAAGTTAAGTCTTCCCTAGGCATTTATTAAGACCTCTAATCTAACAGTCTTTACATCAAATAACTGTTATGATCTCTCTTGGGCAGTAGATTAGAAACTTTTAAAGGCAGGCATTTTTAGGGCAATGCATGACACCTGGTAGGTGCCCAGCAATATTTGAAAAAATAAAACTATTTTCAGAAACATTTACACATGATGTTTCCTCCATGGATTCTGACTCTCTAGTGAGTTGGGGACTGACCTAAATTAAGAACTCAGCATCAGACCCCCTCAGTTTCCTAGGGCCTCCTGCTTCCTTCACTAGCATTCAGATGCCCATACCTGCTCTTTCTGCCTTAGGTGACCAGTGAGTATTTGATCTCTTACCAGAGAGACCACACAACCTTTTATTATGCAACTGGAACTTCTGAGAGTGATAAGAGGCACTTTTCATAATTATGAACAATTATAAACTCCTGAGCAAACTGGGATATATGGCCATTCTACCTATTTCCTACTTTTAACCAACTTTTGTCTGATAGTTATAGCCGAGTATTTTTCTAACTAAAGGTCATATTCTTTTATAATAACCTCTACCACTTACAGTGCACCTATTAGACGTTAGGATCTTAATAAACTATTTCTAGTTGTGAGATGAGGAAATTGAGACTGATAGATCAAGTGACTTGGCCAAGACCAGCAAGCTATGAATTAATAGATATAAGATTGGAACATGGATTTGTCTGGCCCAAAGACATCTTTCCTTTTTGCCACATGGTCCTTATTCTGTACCACACCAAAGAGTCATATAAATTCCATTGTCGTAGGCAATTTTTATGATATGAAATCTCCCTTAACATAAGTGAGGCATTTGCTAGGACTTGGAAACACTTTGGGGGATTGGAGATTTTCTTTATTATGATAAGATTTAACTCGAACAACTTAGATTTTCATTTCTTGCTATACCATTTTTCTAGAGGCTCCGCACCTGTCGAGTCTTTTCTCTCAGTGCCATCTGTACCTCTTTTATCCTTTTTTATCCACTTTTCTCCCTCTTTATTAAAAGTCCTTTGCAACACTGAGATTCCATGAATCTCTTATTCAGGGAAACAAGCTTAGGTGTTGATTCAGTTCGTCAGCTTGTTAATATCTGGAGCTTACAGCAATTTGATACTCCACACCTGATGAGGCCTGAGTTTGGGTGAGTTGCAGTTGTTATGTTTCCCTAGGTTGTTGTAAGTTTAACACTTACAGACCAGAGGCAACTCCAGGGGTAAGGCCAAATTTTCCAGGGGTTACAGAACTCCTGGGCTTTGTTAGATTAATCTTCCCTGTTAACAGTACTTATTACTCTTGTAGGCAGAGGAGATTTCAGTGCCTGAACTTTCTACCAACAGGGAAAAAGCTCAAGGGTCTGACTCAGTGACCACAAATTCCAGGTGTGATGTGGTAGAATGTCTGAGATAAGAGACAATGAAAGTGGTAGGAACTGTGAAAAATCTATTGTACAGGAGGTGAAAGGGGAGAGATTAACTCAGTAAGTTGTCAGCTCATTTTCTTACTGTGCTATCATGAGCTTTAACTGAGGAAAAAAAAAAAAGACTTTGATCTTCTGTATTGGAGATGTATTTCAAGGCCTGTATCTGTCACTGAAATCTACAAAGTGTGCTTCAGCTATAAATCTCTATCCTTGAATGTACACATGCAATTATCTTAGATCTGGCTTCCATAAAAATGACAATTGTCATTCCTGGTCTTGCTTTCTTTGTATAAATATAATGTTTATGTTTAAAAAAAAAATAACCTGCAATTGATAGGTAACAGAGAAATTTATGCAATTATTATTATATTAAATCTCATACTCTTAATGTGGTCTTTGTGGCCAGAACATGTAATCCTTTTACTTAAACTTTATTTCTTCCAGTGGGACAGTTTTGAAAAGTCATCAGTAAAATCACTTTATAAATTAAATGTGGTGAGTTTCAATGGCTTAGAAGCATTATGGAGTTGTATGCTTCCTAGCTGTGATTTTGTTTCTAATTATGAGAATAATAGTGGTTTCTTCCAAGTTGCCAAGTTAATATCCAAGAATTGTATAATTCTGCCGTGCAAGACTCTGTTTTCCACCACCAACCCAAGTTATTACTGTTTAATGACTATGCTCTGTATTTGAGAATGGGTGGTGCTTTTCAAATTCAAGAGCTGGAATTAAAGTAAACTTTAAAAAATTAAAATATAAGTCAATATAGGAGGATCTAATAGTTATGGCAAACACAAATGAGGTTAACACTCATGTAAAAGCCAGGTCTTTATGCTGTGTGGGCAGGGACTGTGCCTAACACATTCTATGACACACTGTAGGCATTTAATAAACAGTTGTTAAAGAAGTTAGTATTCGTTATGACAAAATAATGATAAGTAACATATATTGAGTGCTTACAATGCACGAGATTCTGTGTCCATGTTGTTTGTCCTCATTAAAACTCTACAGATTTACAAATGAGAAACCTGGAGCACAGAGAGGTTAATTAACTAGCCCAAGACCATAGATGTGGAAAATGATGGAGCAAAGACTAGAACACCTGTTGCTTGAATCCAGAGCCCATGCTCTTAGTTACCATGTTATGCTGAATGAATGTTTTGATGTGTTTATGTTAACTAACTACCAACTTAATAGTTTTATTCCAGTGCTAATGTAATGACAATAAGCAATGGTGGTTGATTTTTTTTTTAAGTTGTTATTCTGTATCAAGCTCAGTACACTGTACTTGCTATACTTTGTCTCACTCAGAAATTGTTGTCGTTATTCTGATGACACTGACAAGGTTACAAGCTATCAGAGAAGTTAGGACCCAGCCCCAGGCCGTCTAACTTAAAACCAGCAACGTCTGAATCCAGGGGATGCCCCTTCTACCTCAAGGAAGACCGTACAGGTTTGGACTGTGCCTATAGGAATCAACCAAATCCAGCAAAATAAAATGTTGTGTCCTTTATTTTTACAATCAGAAGGTAAAGACGCTCAGGCATCTACCTCAGCAATGTGATTTTGGTGAGATGTCTGAAGTCTATTTTCTAACATGGACTCCTGATAGATAATGAGGTTGACTATAAAGACCCGATTTTGGTGTCCACTAATTGTCCTACCAAATTGCATTCTGGAGAGATCAACTCACATTGATGGTTTTCAAACTCTATCCTTTAGTCAGTATTGCCCTCAGATTTGCACAAGAGAGGCTTTGGAACACGCCTTAGGGTACCTTGTCTTGGTGGCTATGATCTTCCTCACAGGATTATAGGGTTTGTTCTATGAAGCCACCCTCTAGACCATAGTCTGGGTACCCAGGATCCCAGATTTTTCTGCCCATATATTCTGAACTTGTACAGCCCTGTTCCTCAAAGTTTACCTCCTAAGGATATACCACACAGCCAGTTTGCATAGAATGTGGAGAGGGTTTCTATTTGTGGGCCAGTATGTCCACAAGAGTATATATGGAGGCCCTCACTGTGGAGGATGGACGTGGGAATGGGAAGAATTGGTATACCAGGGGTAGAAGCTTGCTGTTGATGTTCCCAGAACTTTCCATAATATACTCTGTGGAGTCCAAGAATTCTAAGTTTTAATGTGGTCTTCTAAGTCATTATGAAGGTATTTTTTTTACCAAATAAGAATATAGAAAACATTTTATTTAATGGCTCTTTATTTTCATTTATAAGTTTTAAATATTTAGACATGTGGTCTCCTGGGCCTCACAAATGTTAAGGGTGGGCCTCTCCTTAGGACCACTGGAAGATCCCTAAGAAGTCACCTTGAGGATTTGAGGAGGCTGAGCACACCGAGCTTTGGGATTCACAATCTATCTTCAATCAGAACAGAGCTTTTATTTATTTGTCTCCAATGTCATGTTTTTTTGAGAAAAAATAAATCTGTTGGCTTAAAAAGAAATGTTTACAAATCATAGGCAGTTATGTTAAAACTTGAAGGGACTTTAGAATCTTCTACTAAAATCATCTGACTTTGATAATGAGGAAACAGAGACTCATGGAAGATGAGAGAACTAGAGTCTTCACCTAGTGCTCTTCGCCGTCTTGAATGTGACTTGTCTTTCCCAGGCTCACTGAAAAAGTAGTCTGAGCCACGGTCTCAGTAATATGAATGAAATATGATGAGTAAACTCACAGAGGTAAACTCTAGAGTATAGATTACTAGGAAATAGAAGGTGGTTTGAGAACAGAAGCTGATGTTCAATGTATGTAGAATGTTTATAAGGTTTCCTGTAAAAGTGTGGAAATGAATACAGTTGATGGTAACACATTATTGTGAGTATAACTAACATTGCTGATTTGTAAATGAGATTGTGGCTGTAAAGGGTAGTCTGTGGATGTAAGTATCAATTGAAAGGAAACTAGAAAATAATCTAGGGTACATATAACAGTGATTTTGGTGGTGGATAAAGACTGTGGTTAATAGTATAAATATAAGAATGTTCTTTCACAAAGTATTAAGAATACAGTGATACACAGGAAAATTAAAACTAATGTAACTTATGATTATTAACAGTAATATTGTATTATTTTTGCAGCCTTAGCAAAGAAGATATATGAATGCTGAGAGACAACCACAGGGAAGTATAAGGGGGTATGGGATTTTTCCTTTTCGAGTAATGAAAACATTCTAAATTGACTGAGGTGATGATAGCACAACTGTGATGAAAATGAGAGCCACTAAGTGGACAAAACATGGGGCTGTATAACACAGGGAATCCAGTGATAGAAGATGGACTGTGGTTAACAGGACAAATATGAGAACATTCTCTCATGAACCATATAACAAATGTATAATAAAAATACAGGGTGTTAGTAATCGAGTGGGTTGGGGGAAAATAAATCAAATATAAGAAATAAAGGTTATAGTGAGTAGTAATGTTTTGATAATGCTATTTCATAGTTTCTAACAAATGTTTCACAACAATGCAAGATGTTGGTGGTAGGGAGATGTATGGGAGCCCTGTATGATGTTATACATGTTTGTTTTGTAAGTTCACAACTTTTACTGTACACTTATTATTTATGTAGGTTTATGTATGAATGATATTCTTCAATAAAATTTTATTTTTAAAAAAGCAGTCTGATATAGAAGGGTAGACTAGTTAAGTTTTCTTTTAACAAATCCAGCATACTTTTTCAGGTACTTCCTTACACTCATTACAGAGTCTCAATTTTCCTGAATTTTCTCCCCTATACTCATCCTTACTGAAATTTGGGCTCAAGAAAGGCTCAAACATTTAGAGAGAATTTAAGTTCATATAGTATCACTCCCAGGGGCAATGGCATTTTAAGCCTTTTCTCTAATTGTGGAATGAAGTATTTCATGGTCAGCAAATATGGGAGCCATTTTGTATGTGCTTTAGAGTTAAAGCAGGGAGAGTTTTTAAGGTTCTGAAAATTGTTTGAGGTTCCCTCTGTAAGCTAAGATTTATTAGTAATGTAGGCTACCTGAGAAAGAGGAGAAGCCTGCCACTTTGGGTTGCAGAAAGACTCTAAGAACAATAACCCCATCTAAAAATATCTTGGATTTGCCATCACCCTACCCATAAAACAATTCATTGGAAGATTTCTGGAATACTAGAAGAGAACCTATTCTATAGTAGTGGAATCTTTAGCTTCTTGCTCCAGAGACCAGGGACTTGGAGTCTACACTCCCTGCACAGAGCCCACACTCACACCCACACTCTTCTCAGTCCTCCCTAGTCTTCCTCCTTTCAGGACTTGATGCCAATCAGTGCTTTTTCCAACCCTCTCTTCTTTTCTCCACTCCCTCTCATTGCTTTCAGCTTTCCTCTCCTCCCCATTGCCACCCTCCATACAAGGCTGACCTCCACTTTCTCCAAGTCTCTGAGGTGCTCATTCTCACAATGCCCACTCCATCACCCTTCTATCATTCAACATTAAATGGCTCAATTCTCACTCATACAAGTAACTGAAATATCATTCACATAGGTAACTGAAATATAATGGGGTTGATGATGGCTTTGGCGAAAGCTCACATCTCCTTATATGGATGACCCAGAATCCACATAGCCCGAAGCTTTGGGGACACAGGGTCTTCTAGGAACGATTTTTGCATACAGGGCAGAAAGCAACTCCATATTTGGCCCTAGGCAGCCTACAGTGCGGGACAGTAAGAGGAATGTCTATATATATAGGATGCAGAGGAACCCTAGATGTTAGTTTGTCGACTTCAGAACATTGTCTTCTAATATGCATGTTAACGTGAGTATGCCGAAAGGGTCTAATTATATATGTTAGAAAAATCTGATAATGATGATGCTTGTGGAATCTAGGAACAAACAAAATAGGAAGAAAAATTATAAAAGCATGATTTAGTTATATAAGGATAGTAACTAGTATAATAATTATAATGTGCTATTTGGTTTTTATACCTTAATACCATACCACAATAATTATACATTTTCTTATTCACTTTTTACATTGAAATTTTAATATATTTAATTTGATTATAATTCTGCCCTCTTTTTGTTTGGTGAATTTTCAGAATTTGTTGTTCACGTATTATCATTGTGTTTTTTAATGCAGCATGATTAATTGATCGCAACTTTCAAAAATAAGTTAAAAAAAACACAACCAGATACATACTCAAAGTTTAGTGGTAATATAAGCTATCCTGGGATAAACCACATATGAAGTTTATATACATCTTTTGAAACCCCATGATATTTTGTCTACATGTATAACAAAATATATATTAATAATCTCCAATATCATGCATAATTTATTAAATAGAGTATAAGTTTGCTCTCTGAATTAGAAGAAAGTTCAAGGTTTGAGCTAGGAGACTTGGCAGTTTGAGATTATTTATGAATCTCAAAAAGAGAAAGATTATGTTTGTAAACTAATCTGTTCCTCTGAGTGCGACACCCTTTGAATGCATTAGATTCAGTGCCATGTCTTGATTAAATTACCTGTTAAGTTAGGGCTTTGATTCGACCATGTCAGAAGGGCATGACTCCGATTGAGTCCCCACCCCCTTGGTGGGCTGATATAAATGGACACTCACTCAAGAAGACACACGAGAAAAGAGTTCTCTGTCACGTTTGATCCTGGGGCCCTGGGGAAAGATGAGCCATAGTTTGAAGCTGAAGAGAACAGAGCAGCTGACCATCTCAGAAAGTCCAGAAAGAAACAATCCCTATGCCAGAGACTGATAAAGGAAGCCCTGAGAGACCAGGCAGAGGTCATCCGCCATCTTGCCTCAACACATAGCAGCTGACTTTGTTGAGAAAATGCCTCTTGAGTTGGACTTTCCACAGCCTTGTAACTGTAAGCTTCTGCCCCAAATAAATACCCTTTATAAAAGCCAACAGATTTCTGGTACTTTGCATCAGTACCCCTGACTAATACATAGACCATAAAAATTGGTAAAGAATTGGATTGTCCCACCACAGTCCAGGTGGGACATTATAGGACCCTTCCTTTTAGAGAGCAAACAAGCTTATATGAGAGATTGGACTCTCGATCCCTAATGTCTGGGCTCAGCCCCCAGTTCTGCTACTTATTGGTTGTGTGAGCTTGAACAAATTATTTACCTTTCTGTACCTCAGACTCGTCAACTATAAAATGGAAATAATAACCGAATCTGTTCGTTATAAGGACTAAACCTCTTTCTATATATACCTTTTTTTTTTTTTTTTGCCAAACCAATTTTTCCCTTTCTCAAAATAAGAGAGTAGGGCTGGGAACCTAGCAAGAGAGCTGTTTGGTAGTTCTGTCAAAGGAATATTGTGAGGGTTAGGCTCATGTGTCAACTCATCCAGGTAAAGATGCCCAGTTGTTAGTGAAGCAAGCACTGGGCTAATTGTAATACAAGGGCACTTCATGGACTTTTAACCGTCAGTGAGTTGATTGCATAGATGGCTGATTACATCTACAATCAACTGAGGAGATTACCATCAGCAATGGGTGATGTATCATCCAAGTAGTTGAAGGCCTTAAAAGGAGAAGTGATATCAGCATTCAGAGAAAGATTATTTCCATCTCTACTTCAGATAGCCAGCGTCTCCTGGGGAATTCAAGGAGGACCTTCATCTGAGTCCCTGGCTTGCACCCTGCCCTTTGAAATTTGGACTTGTGCATCCCCATGGTCACGTGAGACAATTTTATAAAATCTCATACTATTTACAGATACCTCCTGTCAGTTCTGTTTCCTTAGAGAACCTTGACTAATACAAATACCATACTTTATTTTGGGATGAGTTATAAACAGAAATCAGCAGAATCCCACAGAGACATTAAATACCTTTAGCAAAAGATCCCCCAAAACTAGACTCAATAGTTGTCTATATACTCCGGTAGCCTTTTAGCTCCAAGATTAACTTCAAAGTTATGGTAATGTTGTTTTCTATTTGGGTGGAGGCCCAAGGTTGGATTCAACCAGGACTGTTAACAATTGATGATTGTATTTACTTGCATGTAAACATTAAGTAGCACATTATATACACCTATGTTTAAATTTAGTGAGGATTAAATTAGCAAAAATGTGGCATATACATGCACATGGAGTGGAAGTGTGTACCAAATTCAGATAGTCTACACAGAAGGCCACCGCCTAGGGCTCATTATTCACCTGGTGACAGCCACCTAAATTGCAGATATGTACCAAAAAGGAAATAAACAGCCATACACATGCAGTCCTTGCAAACAAACAAACAAACAAAAAAATTAAAAGTGATGGCTGTTGTCACATCATCAGAACATCAGTGAACTTCTTCCATTTCATCCTATGAGGTAGGAAGAACACCAAGGGTCCCAGATTCTAAGTCTCCTTTTGTCTCTGAGCATTGGCCTTGGTCTAGTTGATTCACCTCTCTGAGCCTCAGTTTCCTCACGAGGAGATTTAGCTAGATGATTTATAAGGAATCTTCTGGCTCTAAAATTATATGACTGAATTCCCACATGCAAGGCAGATTGAAGGAGGTTGGAGACAAATCAGTTTTGACAGGGAATAGAATTTGTGTGACTCTGAAATGACTGAAATTTTAAAAATTGTAATTATTTAACATCTTTTTAGGATATGTACCCCTGCCCAATAATTTATAGTTTTATATACATTTTCAGCAATGCTCATGGTTTTGCTAAATCATGAGCAATTGCCACATCTCATATAATTTTTTACTGCTTCTCTTTTTTTGAATTTTGGAGTGAAGAGAACAACAACAAAAATCCTTCCTTTTCATGAATGCGATAGCACAACAGTTACAAGTCCCTAAAAATGACAAAAAAGAAAAGCAAGTTTTAAGGGTTTGGTTAATCTCCAAACTAGGTCTTTAGTGTTTGAGCCATTAAAAATTTAAATTACTGGGATTCATCTACCCTTAGAACCTTATTTCTTGTTAACCAGACAAGATATTGGTTATTTCATGGCCCAATATGTTTTACGGTTCCCCAATTGAAAAAAACAATTCTCTATATTATTATGTGATTATTCTGTGTCATTAGACATTGTGCTAAGCACTTTGTAGATATTGATTCTTTAGTCCTTGTCATGACCTGTTGCAGGAGGTACTAAAAAAAACCATTTTACAGATGAAGAAACTAAAACATAGAAATTCTACGTAACTTGTCAAAAGCCACATAGTTTCAAAATGTCAGAGTTGGAATTCAAAACCTTTGTCAGTTTGACTCAAGTTTATCTTATTTCTTTGAATTAACATCATAGGCAAGACTATCAATGCTTAGTTCCCAACACTTCATTTTAATTTGAATATTTACCATACTACTAGAATACTTTATAGCTAATGGATTTAGTTCTTCAGTGCAATATGTGAATTCTTTCTATCTGAGTTGCTCTTGACTCTGACAAGGGAATGATATTTTCTAATCAATGAATACATATTTGAGATTATTTTATTTAACAGAGACCTAAGAGCACTTATGTGCCAGGCGCCAAACCCTTTATAAATATCAACTCAATTTTCATTCTAATGAAATAAGTTAATACTATTATTATCCTCAATTTTACAGTTGAGGAAACTGAGGCACAGAAAGGTTAGGACACTTACCCAACATCATACAGCTAGTAAATCGCTGAGCTGGGACAGAACTCAGGTAGTCTGGCTCCAGATTCTCTGGTTTTTAACTAGTTCAGTGAAATAGGTAGGTATGTAGGTAGGTATGTAGGTAGGTAGGTAGGTAGGTAGATAGATAGATAATAGACAGAAAGAGATAGATAGAGATATAGAGATATGTAGATATATAGAGATATATATTAATTTAATTTCCAATACTATCTTTTCACTTTACAGTTTTAAAAGTGCAGTTTTAAGTGCTCTGGCTGTTAACATATATTTATGTCAATAGATAGATAGATAGATGGTAGATAATATAATATTATATATAATTAATAACACACACACATACATACACATATACATATTCATATACTCACACATGTACATCAGAGGACTGAGTAGTGAGATCACATCCAAATAACCAGAAACAATCCCTAGCACTTGAGAATCTTCTGTGTACCTTGCATTGTATAAAATTATGCCACAAGAAATACAAGTTACAAAGAAGCAAATCCGGTATAACAACGTCGAACCTTTTTCTTTTTACTGCATTTGACTAACATGGTACATAGTTTTGTGGTGGTCTTCTTAGATAGGTTATTTTGTAGTAACAAGAATTCTAGGAAAGAAAGCAGCAAGCATAGAGTTTCAAATTCCAAGTTTTTCCATGCTAGTTATTATGAGCTAACTTTGACCAGCCTGTGAAAAGTTAACTTTTCCAAGCATGGCTGCCTTCCCCAAAGGCTTATACTTGATGTTTGAGACCTTTCTGGTTCCAGTCTGTAGATGAGCTCCTTATTTTAGAGAGCTCAGCTAACATGAAGGCCATCAGCTCACAATTGGGTGGGGGGTATCCTGAAAGGTGGGTGAATTTGGCAATATACCACCTATATCAATTACAGCCCCCCCCACCTTTCCTACCCCCTACCTTCTTTACTCCCTGCAGGGTGCCTAAGAAAATAACCATGTTATATTAGT